>CM038219.1:45640391-45748608 GCA_021442155.1 Cymbidium sinense
CAATTCTACCGAGTCGATATTACTTAGTTTCTATACTTAATGTATGTTTTTTAACTCAGTGTAGATAATAAAGTTGAAATACAGCTCGTAATAGTTTAAAGGCTAATATTAGATAACTAGAACTTTTATTAATAATAATTTTAGAAGTGTATATAATAAGCATAATGGAGCTTTCTAGATGCCTTATAATATTATATAGAGATCGCTTGATATCACTGATGTTTATTATAATATTCAAAATATTTAAGAATTATTTGAGTATTTTTAAAATAATATGATTTATTTTTTAAATTAAAAATAAAAATACTTTAAAATACATCAAATTAATATATATTTTTAAAATAATATAAAAATATTAAAAAATATAAAATAAAACTGATCATAAACTTCTATAATCTTTTGCATTATCATGCATTAATTTTGTACATCATCTTTTTCATGAAGGTTGAATCTTTAACACTTTCCTTCACTTCTAACTTTGTAGATGATGATGATAATACATTCTTGTTCTTTTCATGTGATATATTTAGGAATAAAGTTATGCTCTTCAAATAAATTTGCCTAACAATTGAAATTTGAATCAGTGTGCGTCCTATGTTGTACTTCTTTCCTTTAATATATGATATGTAAGCATACGCTTAAACATTGTGATTGCTGTTTATATACATAGGTCGCCGAAGGCTTCCATTACCGTCCCATTACTGATCTTGGCACAAAGCCAGCGCCTTTCATGGCTGCATTTTCATCTCGGGGCCCTAACACCATCAATCCTGAAATCCTGAAGGTTAGCACGCGCTTAATTACACGTTCAAAATACATGCGGGACTTTTTTTTATTGCCTTTATTTCATCTAAATATGATTTTCTGCTTCTCTTTCAGCCTGATATAACTGCTCCAGGAGTGAATGTTATAGCTGCCTACAGTGAAGCAAGCTCTCCCACAAATCTCGACTTCGACAAACGTCGACTCCTTCAACGCAGAATCTGGTACATCTATGTCTTGCCCTCACGTTGCTGGCATCGTTGGCCTTCTCAAAGCCGCTCACCCCAACTGGAGCCCTTCTGCTATCAAATCAGCTATCATGACTACTGGTGAGAGCTTCAATTTACCACCATTTTTCTCCTCTAAAACATCCTTCAAGCCCAAACTGGACTACTAACAAATCATAATTAACCACTTTTCTCTCATGTGCTATAAGCGCATTCTACTTATCTTTGTGATACGCTAAATGACTTGTGTGCTCATGGTGTTAATAAATGAGCAGCAAGAGTACGAGATAACACGTTCGAGCCGATCAAGAACGCATCTTTTGCCAAAGCCAACCCCTTTAACTATGGGTCGGGCCATGTTCGTCCCAACCGAGCCATGGATCCGGGTCTTGTATATGACCTCACTGTCACCGACTACTTGAACTTCCTCTGCGCTCTTGGCTACAACTCAACTCAACTCTCCACCTTCAAGAAATACAACTGCCGAAAGCTCCGGCACTGGTTGATCTTAACTATCCTTCGATCACCATTCCCGACCTCGAAGATTCGATCACCGTCACCCGCAAATTGAAGAATGTGGGCACGCCAGGAACCTACGTGGCGCACGTGCGAAGCCCAGTTGGGATAACGGTAACGGTGAAACCGACGAGGCTCACATTTAAGGAGATTGGCGAGGAGAAAGCTTTTCAACTTACCTTGGCGACGGTGGGTGACTTTGTAGCAGAAGATTATGTTTTGGCTTACTGAGTGGTCTGATTATAATAAACATTATGTTAGAAGTCCAATAACTATAAAATCTAAGGGTTTTAACCGCTAATCTGCTGTTAAGTCCAGTGTTTTAATTTTTTTAAAAATCTTTTCTGAAAGTGAAAGTGGGAAGAAGCAGCGTGGGTTGATTTTATGAACCATGGAAGAAAGGGAAGGTTCATTGTGTTGAAATTGGTTTATGTGATCAGCAAGAGAAATAAATTGTTTGTGTAATTTAGTTTATCTGTTTATTTAAACAGCTAGATGTATTGAAACTTCTCCTTTTCATTACTCCGTGAACTCTGCGTTTTTTATTTTCCAATAAATAGTACAAAACATCATGAACTTATAAATCACTGAAAATATGTGAAATCCTAGAAGCTAGTTTGCTAACTATTATGTGCATTATGGTGAACTGGAGTCCAAGTGTAATACATTCTGATTGAAGATAACTGAGAAAGAGAATCAAATAATTTAAGATTGTTATTGTATAAGGTTTTGTATTACATGCATACTACTAAGATGAACATAATGTACTTATTAGGAATAAAGTGATTGAGCAGCTGAAACATTTGTGTAACGTGGAATATTTACGCATCAAACGACGTGATGGGTTTTGATTGGGACATTATCATCAACTATGTTGTTGTATTTATTTGTTTTTTTATTGAAATTAGTACCTAATTATATATTGAAAGTTCTCCATAAGAATACTAGCAACTAGGCTATTAACAAGTTGATTTCAAGCTGATTCGAGACCGGCTCAAGATCGGCATGAAAAATTTTCGATTGGCTCGACAATTACTCATTGGCT
Source organism: Cymbidium sinense (assembly GCA_021442155.1). Taxonomy (NCBI): domain Eukaryota; kingdom Viridiplantae; phylum Streptophyta; class Magnoliopsida; order Asparagales; family Orchidaceae; genus Cymbidium; species Cymbidium sinense. The sequence continues at coordinate 45,642,942 of CM038219.1, forward strand.
GTTTGATTTCAGGCTAGCTCAAACTATACTTTTTCATTTTCTTTTGGTTCAAAATTAAACAGAGTTGGCTCATTTTGATAGAGACAACTCAAAATTAATAAAATGATTAAAAAAAATTTAAAATTTTGAATTGAGTAAATAAAATAAAAAAAATGATTTTCAAAGAGATAATGTTCATACTTATGAATATATTATATTTGTTTTAAACGACTAAAAATTACAACTCAATACACTTAATTTCAAAAATAATTTTCTTATATAAGTTTAAATATTTTTTAATAATAAATAAATTAGATTCTATCTCAATCTGGTTCTGTTCAATTTATGACCGGCTCGAAAAGAAAGTTTGATCAAAACTCTTGGCTCATAGCTCGCCTCCATATGTTCGATTAGATCTCGATCCAATCTATATTTTGATTTATTTTTTAGAGATCTTCGATTTTTGAGCAAAACTAACAATCTTACTAGCAACACATCTCTCTCTCTCTCTCTCTCTCTCTTTATATATATATATATATATATATATATATATTCATTAATAATCAAAAGAAATATAAAGAACAAAGCCAACAAGGAGAGGCTCAAAAAATAAAGGACCAATCCTTCAAAAGCAAATAGCTCAAACAGCAGACAAAGGATATATAAACCTAGGAAACCTAAAAAAAAAGAGTATTGGGCATTACTCGAGCTCTTTGAATGCGGCTAGGTTTTCTTCGGGTAAGGTTTATCTTCTTGCTCTCTATTGACATTACTGAGCTCTTTGAATGCTGGGTTTTCAAGGTTTCTCTCTTTCTCTCTCTCTCTCTCTCTCTCTCTCTCTCTCTCTCTCTCTCTCTCTCTCGTTGGAGGTCAGCCCTATCTCCTCCCCGATTTTTCCCTCCTAAGGCTATGGCTTTCCATATTGCCAACCCGCTGTTCAACTCCTCTTTCCTCCCTTTAGTTTCCCCCTCTTCCCATGCCTCTATCTTGGGTCTACCTTCTCTCAGCCCAAATAGAACTTGTAACTAGAAGGAGATCCTTCTAGCTCAAAATGAAAAGAGCCAAGCTCTCTCCCTCTCTTTTATTCCCTCCGACTCTTCGGAAGTCTCTTTTACTAAGGAAGAACTTTCAAAAGGATAGAAAGTGTGGCACCTCTCTTTGGTTGGCCACGCTATTGGGAACGCCCTTACTATGGATCTCTCCTAGCTGCCATCAAGAAGAAGTGAAAATTTAAAGGTACTTTAGAATTACTTACGCTTGAAGGGGACTTCTTCCTCTTCAAATTCACATGTTAAGATGACTACAACCTAGTTGGGACAATGGGCCCCGCTTTCTCAACTGTCGTCCATTTGTCTTCCAGAAATGGGCTTGGAATTTCAGGCCTTCCAAGAAACAAATCTCCAAGCTTCCTCTATGGATAAAGCTTCCAATTCCCCACTCTGTTCGAATGAACTGGATTCTCCAAGGTGGCTAATCGAATTGGCATTCCGGGTGGACAACTTAACTGCTTCAAAAGCCAGAATTACATTTGCACGTATCTGTGTGCAAATCAATACCCCCTCTCCCCTTACGGACTCTATTCTCAGCAATTTAAATGGTATGAAGTTCAATCAGGATATAGTTTATGATTGGAAGTTGTTGGTCTATTCCAAATGCAAAACTTTCTTGCATGATGATAAATCTTGTCCCTTAAATCCTGCTCCATGTGTTATAAATCGAGGCCACAGCAAAAGCCATCCACCATCTAGAGGGAATCACCAAATGACTAATACTGAACCGTTGATTGCTTCCTCTCCTCAGGAGCCTTCCCTTTCCCTTATTATTGAGGAACCTAACTTATTGGAAGTTTCCAATGAGGAATTAATCCCCCCTTCTCACATTACGGCTATTAATGATCTCAATCATCCTCCAATCCTTTCACCATCACCCGAGGATCTCTCTGAGTTGGATGCGGAACATCTAATTATTATGGAGCAATTTGATTCTACTTATAACGAACTGGATAGCGGCTCCCTTTAGTTGGTGTTACCACTGCTCGCGCAGCCTCATCGTCCGCTCAAATGCATGGAAGGCTATGGAAAAATTCCCAAAACTTATGGGAAAACTCCTCAAGAAGGGGATAACTCGAAGTCCTCCTCAAACCCTACCCCCACAGCCCACAAAGGCAACAAAAAGAAGGGCAAGAAGCCCTCTTCCTCCTCCTCCCAATGAATATTCCTACTTTGGGATGCTGGAACGTCTGCGTCTCTCGACTGAGGGCTAAAACTCGACTGTTTGAGGAACATTAAGGATTTTCGCATGGACCTCTTCTACTCTTGGAGACAAAGCTTTATTCTGACTCCGTCCATGATCCATCTTTCTTACATAATTTCACTATATTCCCTTCTGAATCTAGTATCTCAAATTTTGACTATGGGGCCATATCTGGATAAAATGGTGTTCTGATTGGCTCAGTTTTGATCCTATAGTAAAGGCCTCTCAGCTCATTCATGGAGCTGTCTCAATCACTGGAAACCAGTCCTTCTTCATGACTTGTATCTATGCTGAAAATGACGCTTAGTCTAGGTTATCCCTTTGAAATTCTCTAAGAGGAATTGCTTGCTCTATGATTGATCCTTGGATCTTAATGGGAGACTTCAATTGCACCTTATCCAAAGAAAGAAAAGTCGGGGTAATCAATCTCCTTAAATAATTCCTTAGAATTTAAGGATTTTAATGATGCCAACTTATGGAACTCCCACTTATGGGCTTTTCTTCACTTGGTCCAATCAACAGACTAACAATCTCATATGCTTAAAACTAGATAGAGTTCTTTGTAATACCAATTGGCTCGACCCCTTACACCTTCTACAAAGTTCCTCCTCCCCTTTCGTCAGATCATTCCCCTCTTGTAACCTTCTTACAGCATCCCCAAAACCCTCTCACCGATTCTTGTTTTGTAATTATTGGTCTTCTTCCTCCGATTTCCTGAAAATTGCTAAGGATGCTTGGTTTGGTTATGTGCAAGGGGGCCCTCTTTATGTTTTCTCTAGAAAACACTATCAAGTTAAAAAGGCTCTCAAAGATAGAAAATGGGACTCAATTCCTCTAAAGCAACAAATTGACTTGATAAAGAAAGATCAAGAGGAGATTATGAAAAAGCTTGACAATGATCCTGAAAATCCTTTGTTAATTTTTTATGCAAAGGATATCAAATCTAGATATATGGATCTAGTTCAAAAGGAGAGTCTATGGGTTAAGCAATGTGTTAAGGCTCATTGGCTCACCCATTTGAATGATGATTTCAAATTTCTACTTCTATCAAAGAAAGGAAAAGTGTCAACCTCATTAGAGAGCTCTAAACTAAAAATAGGCTGATTAAAGGCCATGACTCTATGGTCGAGGAGATTTGTAGGTACTACTCTTCCCTTTTTAATTGATGTAACTCTATCTCCCTTCCTCTCCAGGATCTCCCTTTCGGTGAATGCCTTTCCTCCTGGCTACACACCCATAAGCATAACATAAATGATCAATAAATTCTTACCGCTTTCACGATAAATGAGAACAAATCTCCGTGTCTTACGCTTTAACTCCAAATTCTTCACTACCACTTGGGATATTATGGGAAACAATTTCTAAAAGTAGCTCATTACCTCTTCAAGACCCAAAAGTTACCCAACTGTTTTAAACATACCCTTCTCACCTTAGTACCTAAGGTAAAGCATTCAAACTCAATTTCTGATTACAGACCTATCTCCCTATGCAATACATTCTATAAGGTGATAGTTAAGGTGTTAGCAGGTAGAATCAAAAAGACCCTTCCTAATCTTGTTAATTCGGCTCAATCTACCTTTATTATGGGAAGAGATATAGCTGATAATTTATCTATGGCTCATGAGATCTATAATGAATTTTCTACCTCCAAGAATCAGGGAATGTTTCTTGCTAAATTTGATCTTAGGAAGGCTTTCGATTTGATTAATTGAAAATCTGTCATACATAGACTTCTGGCTAAAGGATTCCGTCTTCATTTCATCAAATGGGTGGAGGTGTGTATCCTTGATATTCCCTTTTCGATTATCCTTAACGGTGAAATTAAAGGCCTCTTCTCCTCTACAAAAGGGTTGAGGCAGGGCTGTCCTCTTTCTCCTTTCCTCTTCACTATAGCTATTGACACCTTCTCTTGTCTTATTGAGAAAGAAGTGAATCTTCTCCGATACAATCCGTTCTCCTCTGGAAGCTGTAACAATTCACATTTACTCTTTGTTGATGATCTTTTAGCCATGGGGAAAGCAAACAGTTCAACCTTGGAGTCTCTAAAGCTCAATCTTAAGACTTTAGTGAATTATCTTGGTTTGGTGGTCAATAATAATAATCAGTTATTTTTTTCTCGAAAGACATAAGGAAGGTGGATGATCTTGTTAATATCCTTAATATTAGATGGTTCCTTCCCTATCAAGTACTTAGGCTTACCTTTGATGGTGAACCAATCAAGTTGGTGCATTTCAGTCCACTCTTTGACAAACTTCAGGCATGGCTTGTTGGTTGGAAATGCAAATTCCTCTCCCTTGGGGGAAGATTTCAACTGATTAGATCCTCTATGAACAACTATCTATCCTATTAGTTTCGATCTATTGCCATCCCTAAGAGCATTATCAAGCGTACATGCTCCTTCACTGCCAACTTTTTCTACATTAGTGGGGAAGGTAAGAAATTACATACTATCTCTTGGGCTCGTACCACACTCCCTAGAGAGAAGGGGGGCACTGGTCATCTATCTGCCTCCTCCCTCAATTTACTATGTAAAGTAAAAACTATATGGAAACTTTTCAGATGTGAATCTCTCTTTGCAAAATGGTGAAAGAAAAAATATGGCTCGGTTTGGGATATGCCATTCTACATAGCTTTTAAGATGTTTTTTTCCCTTGGCTGTTGTGGTTGACTTCTTCTTAGCTGCTCTATCCGTTGGAGGAGAATTCCCACTTATTATAGAGTCGACATCGTCATATAATTTTTTTAAGGATCCAAGCATATAGTCCTCAGCTCTCTTATTACCCTGTGCCCTAATGCTTATTTGATATACATATCGACTTATGTGGTTCAAAAAATAATGCCACTTTTTCCATGTGTTTTACATCTCTTAATTTTTTGTATGCACTATCGATATAGATATCCGTATTTGCTCTAGTAGACCATCGCATGAGAAAATACTTATCCGGAATGCACACAACATCTTCGACTAAGAACTCTAATACAGTGGGCACAAAGTAATCCCATCATTTCAAATTATTTACAAGTACAAGTTACATCTAGAGTAGTCCCATTGAAATGACAATCCATATTTTGGATGCTTTTTTATTCTCTAAATTTCTCACCAAATACTCCATGTCATCTAACAAGCATCGATAGCCTCCAACTCAATAAAAAAATTCTTCCTCAAACATAGTATAAAGCTTTCTTTGTATAAAATATAGCCTTATTTTAGAATTGACCGGTCTTAACAACATGAACAATTGCCGATCCACTTGAAGTCTTCATCATGTTCATTCACCATGTCTCCATAACCTTCTCTCAACCAAGAATCATGAAACTTGTTGATTTAGAGATTGAATACATTATTTGTGGACTCACTTGAGTTGACAAGATGCCCATATAGAATGAATTATAAAGCGACCACTTAGATCTAGTCTTATAAAGCTCAGACACCCAAGCATGATCATGCAAATTGCCTTCTTCTAGCATGGCAGACCAAGCTTCCTCAAACTCTTTCTCTGAGTCACACTTGTTCATGCATGTATAGAATATACCTTATACTCTCTTATTACTATTAAAGCAATGAACCTTTGAAGGAAAATATGCCATTGGCACAACCTATGATGAGTATCGGTAATACAATGATTTGTCATAGCGATCTTGATCAAGAATATTGTTATAGGATGTCTGTCACTCATCAATCGAAGAAATGTCTGGAATAGCCATGAGAATGACTTAATTGTCTCTTATGATGAAAGGTTACTCCAAATAAGACATTTTGCCAATGATGATTCACTCCAATAAGAGGGGTAAATAAGATTATATTTATTGAGTGAGCTTGTATCAAAAAATTATCACATCCCCAAAATAATCATATTCTATCCTAGACATGTCATTGCTCCAAAAAAACTTACCAAGCAATCTCACTCATCAACTTGTACATCCCATGCAAACTTCCCTCACGCTTGCCTTTCCTTGCAGTTGTATTAATGCATTCTCATAATTCAAATCCTCGATCTTCTTTTGAATGAAATTGAAAGCATCTCTTTTGTGAATCCAATATTCTCTACGCCAACTTCCTCGTTAGATAGTTGAATGCATCATTGCTCTAATTCGCCTCGCCATTGTCTTCAATACGATTCTCATCGCTAATGCATCTATGTGATTTGAGAAGATGTAGGTCAGGAGGCTTTGCCAATGAATGATTATGACTTTTTATATATATTTTAACCATCCGCCTTCAAATCAATAGAGAATCAAATCATGGCCGGACAACTAATCATTATATCAGTTTTCTGGAATTATGTTAAGACATTTAGACTAACAAATTTCTTCTGACCTGGTTTTGCACATAAAAAATCTTTTGATTTTAATTTCTTAGAGTTTGGCCAATAACTAGTATGGTCCTTCCAAACATTGAAGCCAGTTTGATGTGCATAGTCACAGTATAGTGCATACGCCTCCATTTCATTCTGAACAGTGGTGCCAAGGAGTTTCCCCAAATTTGGGTCATTAGACATCATGACTTCATCATCGCACTACTCATTGACCGCATTCATCTGCCCAAACAACTCCACAAATATGTGACATGTAAAATAGCTCCATAAATGAACATATTTTCTCCAAACAGGCCAAAGAAAAAAAATGAGCTAAATCTTGAGAGTACAGAGAGTATAGATGAAAAAATCCTCCAAAAATCATCCAAATAGTCTCCAAATTGCTTCTAATGGAATATAATGATCATAATCTCAACAACTAGGCCAAAAAAAGTGGAAAAATATTAGAAATCATCATACTCAAGAGAGTATGAGAAAAATAACAAAAAAAATAACCAATCAACCTCCAAATTATTCTTAATGGATTCTAATGAATATATTTCCTCCAAACAGGCCAAAAAAGTAGAAAAACTTTAGCAAAATGCTTTGTACTCTCATGAGAGTATAGAGAGTACAAATGTAAAACACCCCCAAAACTCACAATCAATCTCCAAATTGTTCCTAATAAAATATATTCCATCTAAACAGGCCAGAGAAAGTGAAAAAAAATGAGATAAATCCTCATTTCATGAGAGTTATGAGAGTACGAGTATAGAGAGTACAGAGAGAGAATACAGAGAGTACAGAGAGTACAGATGCATAACTCCCAAAAAATAAGCAATCATCCTCCAAATTATTCCTAATGGATTTGTAATGAACATATTTTCTCTAAACAGGCTAAAGAAAGTGAAAAAATATTACCAAAATGCTCTGTAATCTTATGAGAGTATAAAGAGTACAGATAGTATAGAGTATAAGAGAGAGTAGATGCAAAAATAATATTAAAAAAGCCAACCAAAGCTCAAATTATTCTAATTGATTGTAATGAACATATTTCCTCCAAACAGCCAAAGAAAGTGGAAAAATGCTAACAAACTCATACTCTCATGAGAGTACAGAGTACATATATACATATACAAAATCTCCCAAAACTATCCAAACTTTCCAAATTACTTCCATGGAATGTAATGAACATAATCTCAACAACTGCACCAAAGAAACTAGAAAAATGATAAAATCATCTCAGACTCTCAAGAGAGTACAGAGATCTGCAAAAATAACACTAAAATCAACCAAATAGCCTCCAAATTATTCCTAATGGATTGTAATGGACATATTTCCCCCATACAGGCCAAAGAAAGTAAAAAAATATTAGCAAAATGCTCTGTACTCTCATGATAATACAGAGAGTATAAAGAGTACAGATGGAAACCTCCCATAAAAATTAACCAAACATCCACAAAATTACTTCTAATGGAATATAATGACCATATTCTATCCATACAGGCAAAATAAATTGGAAAATTATGAGAAAATATTATGTACTCTCATGAGAGCAAAAAAATCCCCAAAACCATCCAAAGTACCCAAAATTTTTCCAATGAAATGTAATGAACATAATCTCAACAACCAGGCCAAAGAAACTAGAAAAAATGGTTAAAATCATTTGTACTCTCAAGAGAGTACAGAGAGTACAGATGCAAAACTCTCCTAAAAATCAAGCAGCCTCCAAATTGTTTCTAATGGATTGTAATGAGCATATTTCCTCTAAACAGGCCAAAGAAACTGGAAAAAATAAATGCTCAGACTGAGTACAAAGAGTAGAGAGTACAGAGTAGAAAGAAGATGCAAAATCCCCAAAATCATCCAAATAGCCTCCAAATTAGCAAATGGAATGTAATGAACATAATCGCAACAATCAGACCAAAAAAACTAGAAAAATGGCCAAAATAATATGTACCCTCAAGAGAGTACAGAAACAAAATAACACTAAAAATCAAACAAATAGCCTCCAAATTATTCCTAATGGATTGTAATGAACATATTTCCTCCAAACAAGCTAAAGAAAGTGAAAAAATATTAGCAAAATGCTTTGTACTCTCATGAGAGTACAAAGAGTACAGAGAGTATGATGAAAATCTTATTAACTAAATAGCCACAAAATTACTTCTAATGGAATGTAATGACATATTTTATCCATACAGGCAAAATAAACTAGAAAAATATGAGAAAATGTTATGTACTCTCATGAGAGTATAGAGAGTACATGCAAAAAAAATCTCCCAAAAACCATCCAAACAACCTCCAAATTACTTCTAATGGAATGTAATGAACATAATCTCAACAACCATGCTAAATAAAGTGAGAAAAATGTAAAATGCTCTATACTCTCATGAGAATACCATACGATAAAACTCTCCTAAAACCAACCAAACTCCAAATTATTTCTAATGGAATATAATGAACATATTCTCTCCACTGCCATTAACTCATGAAAAATAATATGAAATTGGTCAGTACTCTCATGAGATTACAGAGAGTACCCATGCAAAGCAGTTCCTAAAATAAGCAAAGTCCTCTTGCAAAGAACTCCAAACAGTGTAGGAAATATACATTAAATAAAAGAATTTCAAGAAATATCACTAACAAATCGTAGAAAAATTATACGTATACAACGGTTGAGAAAAATTACCGATGAATTTTTATTTAATACATCCTCAGCTAAATTGGTCATTATTTTCTCAAGGTCATAACTTCCATATTCGTTCTCCATCTTCATGGTTCTTTTATAAAAATGAAATGAGATTTTCTATTTCTCTCTCTGAGCTCAAGAAAAAATACACCCTAAACCCTAAATATATATATATATATATATATATATATATATATATATATATATATTTCTTTTCAATTCCTCTCACGCATTCCAACGATGCTTCTTCTCCCACTGTTTGAATGATACGAGTCGGGTCGGGCCAGGGTAAGCGTAAATGGCATCGTGAATGCATCGTCCATTTACAGCGTCGTCCATCCAGTTACATCATCGTTAAGCGCTAAAATGGGAAAACAAATGCTGGACACGCGTCGGCCAAGGATTGGAGTCCGCACATAAAGCTACGTGTGGACTCCGGACGTAATATTTTCTAAATATCACACCTTCCGAAAAGAGAAACTTTCGGTTAGAAAAGGAAGAAGAAGAATGACACAACAGCAGCTTCATGGCCATCCAAGGGGAGATCACAAGGTTCTTAGCAGCACCAGTTTGCCCAGAAAACTCATCCACATCCACAAACAGCAGCAAAACAAAAAACAGCACAGCCAAGAATACTTCAAATGATCCTTCACCTCCAAGCCCAAAAAACAAAGTCAGACAAAAATGAATCTCCAAAATTGAACTCAATAAGCACATTAACCTGACATCGCAGATCCAACCACAACATCTTGATTAGCCAAATTCCTCTAATTTTCCAAGAAAGTGGAGACTTGAAGGATGATTTGAATTTCCAATGTCAGGTTTGAAGGCTATCTGTTGTTTAATCTTAAGGCATAAAGTAGTGAATGAGGCATCTTTATATTGGAATAATCTGGAATTCTTTCACACCAAATAGTGTACGCTAAAACCGAAATAACCAGAAGGTACAACCACTTCACAACCTTATGCTCAAGAAGGGAGGAGGCGGCAAGTACTTGATGAAGAGTTTGATGCAATAGAAAAAAACTCCCATTTGGCAATATATTTCTAATAAGCTTAAGAGAAAAAGAGAAACCAAAGAAAAGGTGTGAATGGGATTCCATCTCACTGGCGAATCGACACTCAACAGTAGGACCAAGGCAGTGCGAAGCACATCAGAAAGTTTGAGCCCCTCGATAAATGTCATTCAACAAAAATAGCATAGTTAATCACAAATTCTTTAAACCATAAATCTTAGACCAATAAGGGGGTAAGAGTCAAATATAGCTTTCAATCCTTTTGTTAGAAATGCCACTCTCCCATTCCAAAGAGAGTAGCCCGTGAGAGATGGGGACTTGGAGGATAGAATGAAAGTAACGTGAATTCCTCCCTTCAAGCACATTGGGTAGAGACCAACAATGTAGTCTAATGATAGTACTAAGAGGGGAATTCCAAGGAAGATCAAAAAGAGAAAAGCACTCCTGCCCACCAATTTCGAAAAGAGATTTTCCCTGACACCAAGGATCAAAGGAAAGGGAGCAAGAGGTACCATTCCCAACCGAATAGGAAATCATCCCTCTAAATCGAATAGCACAGAGTTGAAGCTCCCTCCACGTGCAGTGGAACAGAGATCTCCTCCAAATAGGCCCATACTTGTTGCCACACTAGGTAGCAAACAAGGAGGATTGCTTGAGGATCTTCCAAAGTACTTTAGTTTTGCATGTCATATTAAGAGTGTTAACTGATTTGAGACCTATCCCGCCTTTATCTCCGGGCAATGTAGTTTTAAACCAGGAGATGATATGTAATTTTTTAACAGCATCACCATTGTAAAAGAATTTAGCAGTAATAGCAGAGATCTTCTTAAGAATGCACTTAGGGAAAGTCACTGCCCTCAGCCAGAAAGAAAGATAGTTGTTAATAGTCGATCTAACAAGTTGCATTCTGTGATGAAAGCCACTTAGCTTTCCACCCAGCAAGTTAGGAAGAAAGTTTATCAAAAAGGGGAGTAAAGTGAATTGATTAAGAGCTCCTGCTTCTAAAGGGAGCCCAAGATATTTGAAGAGGAATTCACTTCTCTCAAAATTCAAAATATGGCAACAAAGATATGCTTCTAAGGAGGACTTAGAGAAATAAATAATAGACTTATTATAATTAACATCCAAGCCAGTAAGTAAGGAGAGAGTGTTCAAGGAATCTTGGCCAAGAGGTAGAGCTAACTTCCCCTAAAACTAGAATATCATCAACAAAGAGGAGATGAGAGATAGAACAATTACTTGAAGTTAATGGCTTAAAAGCATCTTCCAAAACCCTATTTTCTAGGAGATAAGAGAATGAATCCATAATTATGGTGAATAGAAAGGGAGATAAAGGACACCCTTGTCTCAAACCATTAGAAGATTTAAAATAACCTGAAATTTTTTCATTCAAAATAATAGAAAAGGGAAGATCAGAAATGCAAGCAGCCACCCATTTGATAAAGATCTTGAGGAACCCTTTCTGATAAAGCTGAGAATAAGAGCTTTTCAATTCACACAATCAAAAGTTTTTTGAGGTCTATCTTAAAGTATTGCATAACCTCTTGTTCTTAAAATCAACACATATATCATGTGCTAAAGTTATATTATCTACAATATCATGGTGCCTTATAAACGCAGACTGCACAGGGTGGACAATACTTGGGAGGACATTTTTGAGTCTATTTGCTAGAACTTTAGCAATGACTTTATAGAATGTCTTGCACAAAGAGATAGGTCACCGCCATAGAATTTGCATGCTTGAATTTAAGAATTAAAGTGATGATACTATGCTTGAAGAAATCAGAAAGTTGTTGAGTTTTGAAGAAATGGTGTGAAGCAAGTAAAAATTGCTTACCTATAATATCACAGCTCTAAATAAAGAACTTAGAAGTAAAGCCATTGGGACCTAGAGATTTATCCCCATTAATATCATGAAGAGCTGTAATAATCTCTTGATCCAAAGCACAAGTCGAAGATTGGGAAGTAGAAATGGTATTGCCCACTAGAATTTCTGAAATTTGGTCAAGAATGGGGCATGGCATATTGAAAAGGTTAGAGTAATAAGTGCATATTTCATCCGCAATCGCAATGGTCAGTTAGAACTCCTCTTTCAGAAGAAAGATCTTTTATAAGATTTGAGTTTCTCCTCTCCTTTATGAATGATAAAGGTACTTCAAGTCATCATCCACATAAGTAAGCAAAAAATTCTTTGCTCACTGTTTAACCCAAAGACTCTCCTTCTTTGCAATATCTGAGTATCGAGCATTAATATCCTATTTATTGAGAAGAAGATTAGTATTCAATGGATCTCTATCAAAGAGACTCATACAATGCTCCTAATCTCTTTTCAGACTTTGCAATTGTTGAACAAGGGGAAGACTCCATCCAAACTCGGAGTCTCTTTCTCATGCTTAAGTTTTTTGAGGAGGACAAAGGAAGGGTCCCCTAATACATAAGAAGACCAAGCGCCTTTGACAATATCGAGAAAATTAGGGTAAAGCACCCAATAGTTTTGGAACATAAATCTATGATGCCTCTGGGCCTAATCTTTAAGAGTAATAATCATAGGAGAATGATCCAAGGAGAGAGGTGATGTTACTTTGTAGTAAGAAGAGGGGTAAGATCCCAGCCAAATCAAATTGTAGAGTACTCTACCAATCTTGGACTTAATGGGATTATCAACCCTTAGATTTGACCAAGTGAAGAATAACCCTATACTGGGAAGGTCAATTAACCCTGCTTCATTCACACAGTCCTTAAAATCTGATAAATAATTTGGAGGGATCAAGTTTCTACCTTTCTTTTCATGGGAATAAAGAACACAATTGAAATCACCGAATCACCAAAGAGAGTCCATAGAGATAGAGATAAGTCGAATAGAATTCCAGAGAGCCCTTCGATGCATGGCATCATTGTGAGCATAAAGCCAAGTGACATAAAACTTCTAAAAAAAGGGAGAGAAAATAGCCCCATGGATAAGTTGAGAAGTAGTGATGATAGGAGTGAAAGAGAGATGTCTGAATTCCATTTCAGCCAAATGCAGCGCCCAGGGCCATGGTAAAAGTTGTTCCAACTATGCTCAGAAGGAAAAAAGAAAGAGCTTCTTGTTTTGAGGAGAGTCTAGTAAAGAGTCACTATTTAATTTTGTTTCCAAAAGACAAAACATATCTAGGTGAAAATCTTGATTATCGAGACAATCACCAGATTGGCCCTCCCCAATAATCCCTCACATTCCAACAACCAAGCTTGGGGAGTATCTGGAAAGCAATTAATGATTTTACTCCTTCTTAGCCTCATGGGAAAAGAAAGAGAGGTTAGAAGGGGACTTATTTGCATTCTTGTCCAAAGTGTTCTTCCCGGGTTTTGGGAATTGAGTCTCACTTACTTGTATTAGCTTTAGAGGGGAAGCTATTGCCGAGTGATGTTGTAGGGATTGGTATTGGAAGCTGGGGGATCTTCATCCCTGTGAGGAGGGGTCGATTCTTCTGGTCAATGCATGAAGAAGAGTGGGTGGAAGTCGGTTTAAGTGATTGAGGGGATGGGGCTTTGAGGAGGAGGGATGCTTTCCAAGGGTGATTCTTCATTAACGGGAGAAGGGGAGGCTGAGCTTCAATAGGAGAGGAGGAGGAGGGTGGGATAACATTCACAGCAGAAATCCCAAAATCTAACATAGTTTGAGGCTGAGAATCAGAGCCTACGCTGCCCTTGCTAATGGTCGAACATAAGGGTTGAGAGGGCACTAAGCATTTGAGTGAGAGAAGGTGGAACATTTCCCAGTGCTTGTGGCTTCCAATAATAGAGAAATGACTTGTTCAAATTTTATCCCATTAACATTTATAGCAATTGAGTCTAGGAGGGGGAAGAGGGCTCACTTGCACACATATCTGTGCAAAGGTAAGTATGCCATGATCGTGAGGTTGTCCACAGTGGAATGCCAACTTTCTAGCCATCTTAGAAAGAACTTCCTCATTCCGAAGCAATGGAAATGTACCCTCCCTTTTTTATTTGTAGCTACAGATCCTATCCATTTCCTTAAAACATCAGGGGAGGGTACATTTAAATAAATATTAAACATCTCACGCTTCAATCATAATATAAAACAATAGAAAACACTTTCTTTACACAAATATGTTAATTCCAGTCCTTTTATTAGCCTGATCAAATTCTTCTTCTCTCTCCTACATGTAAAATCCACTTAAAAGCTTTAAAAGGTAGTCTTAGGTCATTTTCCTTGGCAATTTAATGGAGAATTGCATGATGTAGATTGCTGATTTAACACGATTAGTGCAATGTGATTTTGAAGACTAGCCATAACTATTTTTTTATTATTTTGTTAGTTGACAATGTATCAACTATTACACATGCATTAGTTAAGTAAGTTTATCCAGCTTTGCCAAAAGAAAAAAAACAATTTGATGGCTTGCCAGTTGATGTTGAATCTCAACAAAGACAATGCCATCATGTACAACATCAATAGTTGAGGTAGTAAAAAAAAATTTTTTGAGTTAGGGCTCAAAATGATGATGATGATTTTCTCTATGCTTGAACTTCATTGGAAAAAAAATACTACTATATGTAGACTCAGATATGAAAATGAGAAGATCAAGTACATTCTTCAAGGATCGAGCCACATGAATCTAAGAAGTCACTTGGCCAACTTCGAAGCCTAGCTCAAAGCGTCTTCATCCGGCCCAAAGTGTACTCAACTTAGAGCACTCACTCATTGAAAACAACTACTTAGTTATAGGAACAACCAGATTATAGAAGAGACCCATCTATTCAAAGAAAGTAACTTTATCTACTCCGTTAGTGAGACCTTTCAAGAACCGCTAAGGCAACAACACTTGCACACCTACGGTGATTGTGATTATTATGTTCATATATATGTAACAGTTACATCATGTATTTATTTATTTTTTAAGGGACATTTTTTTAGTTGCTAAAAGCATATAAATATAAGTTCAAAGGGCCATTTTTACACAAAGTATGCACACTCAAGGCTTTTTGGTGTGAAGAGTAAGATCATTCGAATTTTCTTTCTCTATCTCTTTTCTTGTTGCTCTTCATTTATTCTCTATCTTTAATTATGAGCCTATGGCCTTGCTAAGATCTCGTAGATCTTACAAGTAGGATTTGAATATCAACATAGATAGATTTAAACCCAACACTATATTTCACTAAACTCTTTGCATTGTATCAAAATAATATAAAATAATGCTAATATAAAAAAAATGTTAAAATACACATCAAAATGAAGCGATATTAAATAAAAAAATTTGATGAAGTAAAGTTGATAAAGCCTGTAAATTAATCAAAATAAAATTAAATTACGATATGCTCCAATGAACTAAAATCATCAAATTCTATCAAGCAATACTCCAAAATTGACATAATCAAATAAGTTAACAATTAAACTTAATAATCTTCTAAATCCTTTTCTTTATTCATTTATGTCAAAACATGTACCACAAAATGATTCGGACTAAAACCCTTAAAAAAAAAACAGCAATGATTTGAACATCTATTAAAATACTATCAAATTAATTGCATTCTTCACCATTTGTTTATCTTCTTCTTCTTCTTCTTACTTTTTCCCAAAATGAAAGCTTTTTGATGAAGTTCTAAAATCATTAACAAGAAAATACGGAGCAATACTTTATTAGGATTTAGAATAATGACTTGATAGACATCTCATCTCATATAAAGAACAAATTACAAACCAATTTTGTAAGCCTTGCGCAGTGAGTTGCTCAGAGTTAAGTTTCTTAATATATGGAGTTAGCATGCGAAGATCATTACCCATTTAATAAATTAATGAATTATTGTTGCAATATATACCTCATATTTTCATTTTTTTTCCTTATTAATTGAATTGTATTACTATTTTTAATTATAGTTAAATAATATATAAGGCATTAGATATGTAAAAGTGAATACATATTTTCATGCATAGGTAAGATGTTAGATATGTTAATACCAAATTTTAGATGTTAAATTTATAAATAAAGAAGAATTATGTGATATGTTTGTAAAATCTTCATAAATTATATTAATAATATAATAATTTCTAAACAGGAGATTAAAAAAAGGAGACGGTAGCTAGGAAAATTGTCATATATATTATGCATGCTTCTCTTAAGTAATACTTGGAGGCTATTTTGCTATGTTTGGATTTGATTATGCAATTTTATTTTGATGATAAATGCATATGATAATAACTTTTTTGAAGTTATGTATTTGTATTTGAATCATCAAATCTAGAAGAATTTGTACATTATTTCTAAATATTTTGATATATTTATGTTTAAAATTAATCATATTGTATTTTTAAATGTAATGCATGATCATTGAATTAATAAATTTTGATATGCCTAACACCTACATTTTGACATTTACATATACAACACTAAAATCTTTAATATCATATCAAATATACCATTAGTATTACCTTCTTAAAAGTGCACATATTTTCATGCATATATAAAGTATTTGAAATATAAATATCAAACTTTGGATTTTAGATATGTAAATACATATAAATTATATGCAGATGTATAAAAATCATCCTAATTCATTTTATATCATATGAAAGATTAGAAGCTAAAATAAGCAATCATACCTTCATTGATCCATGAGTCTATATGATATAAATAATCTTGATGATAATTAGTATACTAATAAATTGGTCTATTGACTATCTAAGTATTATGCATAATTATAGGATAATATTTGGACTTACATAATGCATATGAAGACCACTATTTAATATAAAAAAATATTTTAATCTTCATATATCTAAAGATAAATGAATAAGGAATAAGCAAGCTAGTAAGTAAGAAAATAATAAATATGTGAAGTAAAAAAATTTCAAAAATTAATTTCTTATACTATTATATAATATATTAAAAAAAAATTTATGACATATTCTTTTATAGCATCCTAAGAATACTTTGAGGAATAAATATCTTAATTCTTAAAATTAAGATGATAGATATATTAAATAATTAAATTTCAAAAAATTATATAATTTGCAAACTTTTTTTCATTAGGTTTAACAAATCTCTATAAAGTATTAACACTACTCGATAAAGAGACAAAAATTTTGGACTATGAATTCTATTTATTAAGGAACAATGACAATGTTTTATAGGTCTCCACAAAGTCCTTTAAATACCTCAACAAAATTTTGGGAACTCAAAACATATATATACAAATATATAATAAAATGAAATCAATCCATCTAAGGCTAGTTTTTTTTTTACTATAAATAGATTTATTCTTCTAATTTGTTATATTTGAAATGATAACATATCTATTACTACAAAAAAATAAATTCAAATCTTATGTAAATTAAAGTGAAGATAACAAATTCTAACTACTAAAACCTAATTATGTCTATTAAGAGAAAAAGAAACCTTACGATTGCAAAATTATTGAACCACCATAGATAATTTGGAAAGAAGTAAATCTTGCTAGCAATTGCAAATTAATTTTGATAGCTACTTCTATGATATCACATCTTCACGCAACTAAAATTCATGTGTTCATTCCATATATTTTTCTTTTTTTGCTTTAATGTTGCATTTAATTAAGTCATTTTGAAAAAAAAAAACTTAAAGGTGATATCTCGTGCTCATTACTATAGTGAAGGGCACATGAAGAAATAATTATAAGGGTTTTTTTTTTTTTGCTTTCTCATATCAAAGGAGAGTTATTAAGTACAAAATGAATATTAGGTTACTTATTATACATAAATGTATAAATAAACTTATTTAGTCATTTATATTAAATGTGTGTCTAAGATTAAAATTACAATCATAAAATATCCAATTTTAACCCTCTTAGGTTATGTGTAAAACCATCAATCTTTGTTCTCTAAGCACTTACTAGATAACTTATAAAACAATTCAACATTGGGTGGCAATCAAGGAGAGTCAAAAATCCATTGAATGAAAACACTTTTAACTATAATATTATAAACTCAATGTGTTAAATAGAATATTACTAATTTGATAATTATTAATTAGACTGGTAATAATAATCATGTTGTTCTAAGAGTTTTTATTTATCCTATTGATGCTTAAGAAGGCTATTAGAATCTTCATCTCAAATTAGAGGTTGCATGTACCTTTTTTTTTATTTTGAGTCATTTAATGCTTATTTACTTTGATGCCTCTACTTTAGCTCTTTTGAGAATTATTAGAATGGCTCATATGTTATAAAATGACTTTTATTGGGACATGCTTATCCTTGTTATTTTTTAATATTGCCCAATCAAGATGTCATCTTGAGTTATCAAGGACAAATTCTCTTAGCTTTCTTATATGATCAAATCTTCAAGCAAAATTTTGAGAGGGCTATAATGCTCTATATCATGGATGTGATCATTTTTGGAAGACACAATAACTAAATTGATTATAGACTTGAGGTTTTATGTACATTGATGGTAGTTATTAGAAGCACTTCATATCTTAAATCACACCAATATTCTATAAGAGTGACACTAAAAAATTATAATTTTAATAATGCATAACCAAGAGAGTGACATCTCCGTCATGGATCCATGATGCAACTTCTCAATCAACTTATCATGTTGTTTATTATTTTGAGACCTAACTTTCTTATATCAAGGGTATCCTTGATTCTCACATAAAACTAGGGATATGCAACTTGTAGAAGAAATTTAAGGTTATATGTTGTACTTCTTTGTATTGATATTACTAGTAGTGAGTTTTGGCTCACATTTAATAGATCCAAGGAATTCTTTTATAACTTTTATGAGCTAATAAGCTACATTATAATATATTCTTTGAAATCTTAGAAGTTGGTAATAATCCTTAAGAGAAGATGTAAAAATCACCGCAATGATGCTTCATTGAATATTTTGAAGAGAAGATGGCAATTAATATACCACTAAAAGTTATTAAAAGATTATGGACTCAAAGTGAGTGACATGGTTAGTCAAGTCCATTGTCCTTATAAAATACTAGAATTTTGAATCATATAGTAGGCTAAGCCTTCATAATTTTTATCAAAATACTATCATTGTACAACATCTGGAAAAAAATTTATCAATAAGGGAGAAGTGCCTTCAAAATGATTTTCTATGAAAAGATACAATATTTTGTTAGAGAGAGCTATAATAATTACTTTATGAATATAGTAGCAATAGTGGATGAAAAAAAAAGACTAAACCACATTCTTATAGTTGAGGGCCATGGTCTGTGGTATAAGCAGGGTTACTTATAAAAATAATAAAAAAGTTCATTAATGAGCTCAATATAGCAAAAGAGCTTGGTTGATAGGTGTTTAATGAGAGAGAACTATTAGATGAGTTTTGAGTTAAAGACACATGAATGAGTTTTCTTGGTGAGAATACCTAGTTGACTTTAACAATACTCCAAATAAGTAGTCATTTCTTTTTAGGTGGGGTGGTGAATATCCTTGATGGGTAAAATGCTTCATATGTCTTCTTAAACAAGTGTATGAGTTTTAGCTTTGAAAGAGTAAAGGGTTTAAGCAACATGAAGTAGTTTAAGCCCAATGGCTTGTTAAACTTAATTTAAAGTCACAAGATGTCTTAAGCAATCTAACTAAGATAAATATATTTGTTTGAAGAAAAGGTAAATGATAAACTAAAATAGATTTAAGTTAGTATACAAATTTTTTAAAATTAAATTTACAAGTGCAAATGATACATATCATTCAAATAAAAAAGTTAAAATTACAATAAAAATGCAAACTAATGAGTATTATAGTTTAATTTATATTTATTGCATGCTTGAATATTTATGTGAGTTGAATAACAGAATAATGTCTTAGCATTGTATAAAGATTCAACACATATATAGAAAAAAAAATTTAATAAAAGGAATAAGAGTTTTTGTATGAAAAGTCTAGAAAGAAGTAATCATATGGCTGACCTAATTTAAATGATTTTACTAGTGTATATAATCAATTACAAATGATGCCCTCTCTCATAGATGGGAAAAATATTGATACAATATTGTAAACATAAACAATGAATGATGTTTTTTAGATGAAAGTTGGAAACTTTGAGCAATTGGAGTTGTCTTTAAGAGAATTTTTGTTATTAGATCAATCATTCTTCTTGGCAAAGAGAAGACTAGAGACCAATAAATCTAGTTAAAATATTAGTTTTGAAGTTAGAAGTATGAATGATGGCATACATCAATATTATTTGCGATAGTAGATGCCAAAATTAGTGGGTGTAGATGTTGTGATTGCATGCATCAATTTTATAAGTGATGTTGTACATTAATAACATGCATCATTTTTGTTGATGGTTAGATAGTAAGATGGTCAAATGACATCCAATAGTAAATGTTAGATAAGAGGTGGCAATATGAAACAAATGGTCAGCCAACAATGATCCGATGTCGACGATCATGTGATGATTATTCAACTATGTCTATTGGACAATGACACTCAAGTGATGACACTTTAATAATGATGACCTGTAATAGAGTAAGGTGGTTGTTAAATGGTGCTCTGATATAAGAGGTTAAGCATCAATGATCTAATTGTGGGAGTTGGGTAGAGCTCTAAACTTTTTTTTAAGCCCTAAAGCTCTCTTTATTCTCCCATTCTACATCCCTCTTTACAAAGAACGGGGTTGACATTCATAGATATTTAGTGACATTTTTTATAAATATATAAAATTCAAAACTCTTACTTAGATGGTTCAAAGTGATCCCTTTAAAATTAAGGTATTTTTAAGGATTTAAGTATCTTAATGATATAAGAATTAATAAATCATAAGCTCAATGGATTTGCCTCATCAAAATGCTTGACTTGATTATAAGTATATAAATTTTGCAGATCATTTGATTTTGTAAAATATGAATAACTCATAATATAATTAATTCATGTCTAATCCATATGCTTGGATAGACATGATTGATAAAGCTCTACAATGAATATGGGTTACTATAAATATTTAAAATAAAGAATTTGGCCACTCAACCACAAATGACATTCCATAGGTGATCTTAAGCCCCTTCACATCATAATAAGAATTGTGTTTAGCCCTTTGACTATATTTAACATCCAACTCATTATGTGATAAGGGAGTTCTTTCACTGCCAATTTTCTATTAAATATTTTCATAGGAAGGGTGATATGATTCTTTTTACATATAGAGGATGATTAATTTACATGAGTAGCAGACGGTGAGCTTGAGTGATTAAATCTTTACGATTGAATTCGCTCATCTTGTTCAATTGAGTTGTGTGTGGGAGTCAAGCGGTGGAAATCCTTTCCAATTGAGTCAACCCGGCTGAGTTAATAGAAGGAAACGTTCGGGAGCTTTTAGATCCGTTGGATCTAGCGCCTTTTCTTCTTGGCCGTTGGATGGGCTCCCTTGGATCGTGTTCTTCTTTGCTTCTTGCTTGAGCCGTCTGATGGTCTTTCGTTATCTGCTGCCCTTGGATCTTTGTTTTGATCCGCGTGGTTTCTTTCCTTTGGTGAGTGGAAAGCGGTATGGCCTCGGCTTTGATCGGTTCGATCAAGGATGTCGATGGATGTGGAAACAGTGTCATGATCGGTCAGCGATTCGATTCTTGGATTGGATCGTAACCTAATTCATTTCTTTGTTTTCCTTTCGCTTCTCGGTTCTCGCTAGGGTTTTAGGGAAGATGGAGAAGATTAGGGGAGATGGCGGAGATTCTTCTGGGAAGATCTATCCGTGAAGATCCACCGTAGAATGTCCGAGGATGCGGAAACAGAGAGACTTTGGAGGAGAGGAGGTTTCGCCGTCTGTTTGGGTTTTCCGGTTTCCAGTGAGATTTCTTCTGAGAGGAGAGAGAGACCGGAGAAAGAGGAGAAGACTTGAAAGGAAACAGAGGAGTCTTGAGATAATTTCTTCAACCCTTTTCATTCTCTCGATCTCTATTTATAGTTTTCGCTTGCTGTCTCATGGATTTTAATTACATTTGCCTCTGCGTTTAGTTAGTTAGACTTCTTGATCTTCATGCTATTAATCTTCTTTTGGATCTTGTCTTTGGTTAGATTTCTTGATCTCATGCTTATTAATCTTCTGTTTATGTTGGGTTAGCTTGTTATATTTTTATACTTCTTGATTCTTCTTGTAATCAGCTCTGTTGGGGCGATCTACGTCTTTGTAATATTTTCTTTTATGTACGAAATCCTCTAAAAGCTAATTATTTTATTTATTTATTGATTTATTCTCTTTTATTGGATCTTCTTTGGTTGTTGATGAAGTCTTTTAGCCAATTGGCCTTTTCGATTCTTTGGTCTGTTGATGGCTTGGGGATATGTGTTCATATCATTACTCCCCTTCGACCACCTTGTCCTCAAGGTCAAATTCATAAATTTCTTCTTGAAATCCAAGAGGTATCACGTTCGATAGGCCTTGTATTAATACTTCTTTGATTTGTTGATCTCCTGTATAATTCTATGATCCAACATTTTGATTGGTCTAATAATCATTTGTCCTTCTCACGAATTGATTTGATAAGTGTCTTTGGATGTATAGTTGTATCTTCTTTGTAAGGTTTTAGTCGGATATATGAAAAACATTGTATGTATCCGTCTTTGTTGGAGGTAGTTCCACTCTAAGCTCTTGTTCTATTTCGTAGCACTTTAAAAGGTCCATAATACCTTCTTTGTAATTTGGTGTATTCTGTCGTCCTTTGAAATTTGTCTAGGTTGTATTTTGACCAATACCAAATCATTGACTTGTAATTGAATGTCGTCATGCTTGCTCGACCATTTGTTTCATTTTTGGGCTTGTTGTAAATTTATTTTCGGTGTATGATTTGGTCTCTTTGTTGTATCGAGTCTACTTACGGATAGTACTTGTAGTGCCCTCATATGGAATTAATGTAGGAGGAATTCTACCATAAACTGCTTGGAAAGGAGTCATTTTGGTTGAAGTATTGATGGATGTGTTATAGGAAAACTCTGCCCAAGGAATAAATTGTAACCAAGTCTTAGAGGTCACTCACTCAGATCTTGTTCTAATATTAATTCACCTCGGTTTGTCCATCATGCATTGGATGATAGAGCCTTCTTTGGCTTAATGTATCTTGAGTTTGAATATTTCTTGCCGGTACTCATGAATATAGGGTCTCTATCGGATTATTCCTTTGGGTATCCCATACAA
Organism: Cymbidium sinense; assembly: GCA_021442155.1. Taxonomy (NCBI): domain Eukaryota; kingdom Viridiplantae; phylum Streptophyta; class Magnoliopsida; order Asparagales; family Orchidaceae; genus Cymbidium; species Cymbidium sinense. The sequence goes on from CM038219.1 coordinate 45,666,306, forward strand.
TTTGACAATGTCAAACAAATATATGGTATGTAAGACTAAGCGGTTGGTAAGTGAGAAATGTGCATACTTTGACATCTACCACCTAATTATAGCAGTTTTGTTATGAGACTTTGGTAGACCTGTAATAAAATCCATTGATACTTCTTCCCAAATGTTGGCTGGTATAGGCAGAGGTTGTAGTAACCCTGCAGGCCTTTGAGTATCATATTTCATTTGTTGACATATAGAGGCAAGTTGCTATGAAATGTTGTATATCTTTTTTATTTTTTCCAATAGAATTGTTGAGTAATTCATGTTTTATGAACTCCCATATGCCCTCGGTTGGTGTAGAATGTAATTCTCGATAATTAGATTTGAGATCGAATTACGGCATATGATCACTTTTATAGTATATTAGTCCTCTCGGATATTTATGTTTTGGAAATAATTCGGTCTGCTATTTGTTCTTTGCGACTTTTGTAGTTCATATTCGTAGTTTCTTCTTTAATTTCTTTGCATAAGACCATTGAATTCGAGTATATCTTGAGAAGTTTAATGACATTAAAGTCGATTGATCCTTAATCAACTTCTTGTGTTAAAAATTTTTACAGAGGCATCTGCTTTGTTTGTAATGCACGTTTATATTCAATACTATAATCCTAAGTTTGACCAAAATCTTTGTTGTTCGAGGGGTTTGAATTGTTTGCATTAATTCTCTTATGCTTTGTTGATCAATTCGATGGTAAACTTATTTCCTAGTAAGTATTGTCTCCACCAAGCTTTACTATAGCATATAATTCTCTTGCATATGTTGATGTTTTTTGTAAAGGCGGTGAAAGTTTCTTCTTGAAGTAAGCAATTGGATGTTTGTTTTGTGTGAGAAGCTGCTCAGATTCTTTGTACGTACATCTGTTTCAATGATAAATGGTTGAGCAAAGTTTGGATATGCTATCGGTAATGTTGTCATTACTTGCTTTAATTTGGTAAAAGTTGTTGATTCTTACGTCCTTGGCTTGTTGCTTGGCTAACATAGATGTTGGGGAAGCAATTCGCATAATTCTTGACAAATTTTCTAATAACACATTAAACCCAAAATCCTCTTAATTCTTTGGGAATTAGGTAACGACCATGTTTGCAGCTTGAATCTTGTTGGGATCCACTTTATGCCTTGGCGATAAGATGTGACCTAAGTAGTCAATTTTCTCTTTTACAAATGAACATTTTGAGGGTTTAATAAACATTGAATCTTTTTTGAGTTGTTTTGGCACTTCTTGGAGATGATATGGATGTAGTTCTAATGTCTTCTGTAGATGAGAATATCATCAAAAATACTAAAACAAACTTTCTTAGGAATGGTTTTAAGGAGTATTCATTAAAGCTTGAAATGTTGAAGGTGCATTTGTGAGTCCAAAACGAGAAACTCATAGTGTCCTTCATGAGTTCTAAAGGCTTTTATAAATGTCTTTGCCATTCTTATCGGTGATATCGACCTTAGATCCAGGTTTAGAAAATCATGGCTCCATATAACTCATCCATGAGTTCTTGAGTTGGAATGGAATCATCGGTATAGTAACTTTATTGAGGCTCTATAATCTACACGAACCTCCGGTACCATCTTTCTTTTGATTAATAAAGTGGGAAGAGAAAGGTGATACTTTCTTTAATTATACCACTTTCGACATTTCTTTAATTAATCTTTCAATTTCAGTTTAAAATGTGGATACTGTAATTTTTCACTCGAGTTCCATGTGGCGGATGGATTTGATGGTCTATATTTTTTGCTTGGGGTAAGCCTTTTGGGTCTTGAAATAACTCACGGTAAGTGTGTAATACACGTTGTATTTACTGTATTGAATTCTACTATATGATCATTTCCTCGTTATTTGACTCATTTGAAAGCATGATATATTTTTCTTTCTGTTCGCAACTTAGTGAGCGATGAAGGAGATTCTGTCCATTTATTCTTGTATTTCCTGTAATTTGTACTAATCATTAATGTAGAATTTCATTGTTAGCTTCTTGTAATCAAATGTACATTCACATTCTTTGAACCCCAAAACTATATCGACTCCTTGCATGGGTAGAGATGTAATCTATAAAAGTATTGCCTTGTAGTTGAATAGGAGATTAGAACATATGCAACATTTTAAAGTTTCCCATTTACTTCTCCAATACTTGAAATCGATCTTTGGAGTGATTTTAAAATCAATAAATTTTGCTAATTTTGATTGAATGAAATTGTGGGTAGATCCACTCAATCAAAACTTGTACCTTTTATTTCCAATTAAACCTTGTAATCTCGAGGTTCGGGTTAAATGACACATGTAAATGCATTGGTGATTTGATTCTTCTTCAGATTTTGTATTTCCACTCATTTTCTTTGCATCTTGGTCTTGTCCTCATTGATTCTTGTTAGAGTAAACATTTTTGATTTGCAAATATGACCTGTGATACTTCTCTCACAATTAAAACATAGTCCCTTCTTCCTTCTTTCATCCGGTTGTGTTGGGGTCAATTTACGTATGGGAATGTTTTGTTTATTGGGTATTCCATTGCTTTGATTAATTCGGCATTAGTGGGGTGTTGGCGAAAGGTGGTTGATAGTTACGGTTTTGTTTACTCTGTTGGGCTTGGTATGTTACATATATCTTGGTATCTTGTATCCTCCATCAATTTAGCTAAGAAAGCTTCTTTGCGGTGGTAGCTGCAATCTTTAACTTCCCTTTTATGTCTTGCCTTAAACAGATTCAAAGCAACTCAGAATTGGTGGAATTCACGATATTTGGTTTCTTAATTCCTCAAATTCGTTATAAAATTGTGCTTTATTGTTTTACATTTGTAATTTTGCAAGTTCACCCTTAAATCTCTATACAATGAAGGGCCAAATCTGAATAACTTGCTCTTTAAATTGTGTCCAGAGTGTAATTGGTGATTAAGATGCATCCATTGGTACCAACTTAATCTTTGTCAGTCCATGTAAGCAGATCTTTAAGAATTTTTGGTCTTAGAGGCTATAATATTGAAAGAATTGCCTTAACCAACCTCTATTCTCTCCATTGAATCTAGGCATGTCTACTTTCACTATTGTTGTTTTGAGGTTGTTGTCTGGAAAAGAGATTTGAGTGAGGTTGGGTACATACCGATTGTTGTTGTTCTTAGTTATTTTCCAATTTTTCTTCAATTGAGAGAGTCTTACGGATACCTCATTGAGTATCATAGTGATGGATTGCATTTGTTCATCGGTTTGTTTTGTCTTTACACATTCTCAATAGTTTTTTCTTTGTGTGTCTTGTGCCTTGACCATTGTTTGAGTTGTGGGATTCAGAGCACAAATGATATGATTCTTTTACTACTGGTGAGAGGATGATTAATTTTAGAGCTTAAGCGTGAGCTTGAGTGATTAAATCTTTACAGATTGTTAACTCCATTTTCGATGTGTTGGGTGTGGAGTCAAAGCGGTAGTGAAATCCTTTCCAATTAGTCCGAGTTAATAGGAAGCGTTGAGCTTTAGATCCGTTGGATCGCTCTTCTTGGCGTTGGATGGGCTCCCTTGGATGTGTTCTTCTTTTGCTTGGCCGATGGTCTTTCGTTATCTGCTGCCCTTGGATCTTTGTTTTGATCACGTGGTTTCCTTTCTCAGTGAGTGGAAACATTTGTCTTCATCGGTTTGATCGTCTTTCGATCAGGATCGTCGGATGGTTGGAAAAGAGTGTCAATCGGTCAATTGCGGTGATTCTTGGGTGGATCAGTAACCTAATTCATTTCTTTGTTTTCCTTTCGACTTCTGGTTATTCTGAGGGTTTCGAGGGAAGATGGAGAAGATTAGAGATAAGGAGATTCTTCGAGAAGATCCGGAAGATCCACCGTAAAGTCCCGAGGATGCGGAACCGACTTGAGAGACTTTGGAGGAGTTCACGGGAGGTTTCGCCGTCGTTTGGGTTTTGGTTTCCACCGTGAGATTGCCTTCTGAGAGGAGAAGACACGGAGAAGAGGAGAAGACTTGAAGGAGAAACGGAGGAGTCTTGAGATAATTTCTTCAACCCTTTTCATTCCTCGATCTGTTATAGTTTTGTTTGTCTCTTTACGAATTACATTTTCTGCGTTTAGTTAGTTAGACTTGATCTTCATATTAATCTTCTATTTTGGATCGCATCTTTGGCGGTTAGATTTCTTGATCTCATGCTTATTAATCTTGTTTATCTGTTGGGTTCTTGTTATATTTTATACTTCTTGATTCTTCTTGTAATCACTGTTGGACAGTCTGTCTTTGTGATATTTTCTTTTATGTAGTCGGAAATCCTCGTAAAAGCTAATTATTTATTTTATTGATTTATTCTCTGTTTATTCGGATCTTCGGTTAGTTGTTGATGAAGTCTTTTAGCCAATGTGGCCTTTTTCTGATTCTTTGGTCTCTGTTGATGGCTTGGGGATATGTGTTCATATCAAAGGGCCTCCTCTGCTTCCTTTGCTATAAAGCCTTGGCCCTAAACCCTTGTTCTTTTGGAAAAAGGAAACTAATATTATTACCAAATTCAACAATTTTGTAGCCAACTCTTGCCATTGATGCTTTTACTGTTTGTTCCTATTTGGATAAACAAAGATTATACACAATATTAACATCTTATGTGGGATAGATAATTTATTTTAGCGTCTACCATATCCAATTTATATCAACAATGCTTACTTATTTTGATTTTTTGAACCTTGATATGGGATCAAGATAAGAATAGGTTAAGTAAGCTAAAGTGTATCTTGTTGGATTTGAGTCTATTGAAATTTGACAAGACTAAAATATGTATAATCAAAATCAAATCAATTATAAAATTGGATGAAAATCTTGATCCAAATCTAACCCTTCTTCAATTGGCCTTTAACTGGCGACTTATTTAGACATACATGTTAGGTCAATTTTTGGGTTAAATTTAAGTTGGTTAGTCAAATTTAAATCAATCTCGATCTCACAAGTCAAATTCAGTTTAGGTCAATTCAAACTCTATTTGGAATATTAAATTAATTTTTTTAGACTCAAATTTGATCAAAAGCTTATTAGGCCAACTACAATTCAGATTTTTTTAGTCAAGTTTATATCAGATCGTCATTAAGTATCAAATCAATTATTAACAACACTTCATAAGATTAACATAAAATTTATAAGTAATTTAGATAAATCATTTTCTTATCCTACATTTGAGATTTGATTGATAGATTAAGGGCTACATTCAATGAAAAGTTAGATATTTTTCTTATAAAATTTCATGAGAAGGTTCTCTTCTGATAAAATCACGTAACACCATTTTAAGAAATAGTAATATAGAAGAATTCATTCTTTCTTTGCTGTTTAAAAAAAAACAACGATTAATTAGCTAATTCAAATTGCTACTTGTTCAAATTCAGTCAATCATTTATCTTTTAGATTGATCCCACATATAAATAATGATAAAACTGAATATTAAATTTGCCCGACGATATTTGCAATTCATATATTAAAAAAAATCATATACCGAAATAAATAATCATACTATTTCAAAAATAAATAAATAAATAAATAATCATGAACTATTGTTTGGTTCAACAGATTCCACCACGAATGAATGGGCAACGAAGCAGGATATCTTGGTCAATTTCTTGGTCCATTTCGAGTGTCTGGTATACCTCTTCCTCACATGACCGCTTCCTCACATGATGTAGCCGTAACCGATACCAATTAAGTCAATTTCAAATTAAAATTTAAAGACAATTTTCGGACGTCTAAAAATGAAATATCATAGATAATATCGGCTTAAAATATAAATTATTTGTTTATTAATACAAATAATTTTAATTTTATTTGCAAAACCTTCTTCAAAATCACTCCCCATGATTATCGTCAATATCCTGCGCTGGCGTAATTGATTCAACTTCCATTTAGAGCCTTTATCTCTCTATAAACAGAGGAGAAAAAGGCCACTCTCTACGTTTCAACCGAGAGAGAGAGAGAGAGAGAGGAATAAGATGAAGATCCAGAAAACAATGAGTTTTCTACCATTTCTTGTCATCACAGTCTTCTATTTTCTTCAATGCCCGGCTTTTGCTGCTCAAAGGTTCGCATTTATGGCAGTTTTCAACTTTTCCATTAAAAGATCTCATCTTTTCAAAGATTTTACGTTGAATCTGATTCGCCTCTTTTCTGTTCTTCTTGTTACAGTCTTACGTCGTTTACCTTGGGGCCCAGTCCAACCTCGCCGAAGATCTCTCTGCTCATACTGATGAAACCGTCACTGAATCCCACCTTGAACTCCTAGAATCATACTTTCAAAGGTACAGAAACATTATGATATAATGCTCTTAAAATTTCATTTTTGTAATTAATTTTTTGAATGTTTGGTAAAACTATTTGAGAATTAATGCAGCAAGGAGAAGGCCAAGGATGCAATCTTCTACTCCTACACAAGGTACTTGAATGGCTTCAGCAATCCTCGAGGAAGAAGCATTTATGGATCTCAAGTGAGAGAATTTCTTTCTCGTTCCACATTCCCCTGTCTCTGTTCATTTATTCTTTTTTTTTATTTCATTGGGATTAATATCATATTTTCAATTTAATTTATGCAGAGATTCCAGGGTCGTTTCTGTTTTGAAAACAGAGGACACAAACTTCACACAACTCGTTCATGGCAGTTCCTCGGCCTTGAGCGACAAATACCAGCAATCTGTGGAGAAAAGCTCGATTTGGAGAAGATGTGATTATCGCTAATCTTGACACTGGTACGAAATGAATCATCTTTAGCAATCGTGCTCATCTCTACTTGTTTAGGTTTTAATTTTATCAAGTCCGCTCTTTTTTAGTTCATAAATTATATTAAAAGAAACAGAGAAAAAAATTCTATTTTACAGGTTCTAGTCGAGATCTATGACTAATACAGAATAGACACATGATATTCTAATTTTTTTTTTGCAATGGGTATTCATCATCTCACTTATTGTCGGTATGTCATTATATTTAAGATATCATTATCATTACTGTTATTACTTTAGTTGTATAAATCAAGAGGATTCAATTTGTCAAGTTTTTCGTTATTGAAGAGGCATGGGTATGATAATCTTATATGAATTTATACATTATTTTCCAAACAATTTTCTTAAATACTTTAAATCTTTATTATTATCAAAATTTTTTTTTTTTTTAGTAAATGCTTTTGAGCATAGGGAAAGTCTAGTTTGTAAATATTATTTTTGAAATATGTCTGAATATGGTATAATATGTAAATTTCCCTTTTTTAGGCCAGTTTGAAAGTTTGGACAATATGAAGGTGAACGGAAAAATTGTGATGTGTATTAAGGAATTATTGCGGAAAAGAAGCGGTTAAGTTAGCCGGCGGCTGCTATGATTTTGGTCAATGATATCTCCACCGGAGAGAGACCATCGCCGACGCCCACGTTCTTCCACCCATATCACACTGATGGCCTACTTCTTTCCTACATAAAATCTACCAAATTAAATATTATTTACATCAATTCTACCGAGTTGATATTACTTAGTTTCTATACTTAATGTATGTTTTTTTTAACTCAGTGTAGATAATAAAGTTAAAATACAGCTCGTAATAGTTTAAGCTAGAATTTATACATATGGAATTTTATGTTTATATATTTATTTAGCTTTATTTATAAAGCTATCTTTCACTAAAAGGTCTTTTTAAAAAAAGTTTGATATTTTGATGTAATAATAAGATTGAAGTCTTATTTATAAATATTAGTTTGGGTGTGATATAAATGTATAAAATTTGGTATGTATGTAAATCAAGTATTAAAGCTAATATTAGATAATTAGAACTTTTATTAATAATAATTTTAGAATGTATATAATAAGCATAATGGAGCTTTCTAGATGCCTTATAATATATAGAGATCGCTTGATATCAATTATGTTTATTATAATATTCAAAATATTTAGAATTATTTGAGTATTTTAAAAATAATATGATTTGTTTTGAAAGTTAAAAATAAAATACATACATCAAATTAATATATATTTTTTAAATAATATAAAATATTAAAATATAAAATAAAACTGATCATAAACTTCTATAATCTTTGCATTATCTAACTTTGTACATCACCTTAAATTTCATCAAGTTTTAGAATTATTCTTTCTAATTATATTTAACATTAAGTTTAATTTCAACATAAAAAGTTTAATTTTTGAACATTTTCTACTTATATATAGTTTTTTGTTTATTTAAATAATATTTATTATTAGTTTAGAAGTGTTTTTTTTTTTTTTTTGCAAATTAATTTTTCATGAAGGTTGAATCTTTAACACTTTCCTTCACTTCTAACTTTGTAGATGATGATGATAATACATTCTTGTTCTTTTCATGTGATATTTAGGAATAAAGTTATGCTCTTCAAATAAATTTGCCCTAACAATTGAAATTTGAATCAGTGTGCGTCCTATGTTGTACTTCTTTCCTTTAATATATGATATGTAAGCATACGCTTAAACATTGTGATTGCTGTTTATATACATGGGTAAAGGCTTCCATTACCCGTCCATTACTGATCTTGGCACAAAGCCAGCTCCTTTCATGGCTGCATTTTCATCAGGGTAACACCATCAATTGAAATTGAAGGTTTTGCCTTAATTACACGTTCAAAATACATACTTTTTTTTATTGCCTTTATTTCATCTAAATATGATTTTCTGCTTCTCTTTCAGCCTGATATAACTGCTCCAGGAGTTAGTGTTATAGCTGCCTACAGTGAAACAAATCTCTAAATCTCGACTTAAACGTCGACTTTCAACAAAGGCTCTGGTACATCTATGTCTTGCCCTCACGTTGCTGGCATCGTTGGCCTTTCAAAGGTCACCCCAACTGGAGCCCTTCTGCTATCAAATCAGCTATCATGACTACTGGTGAGCTTCAATTTACCACCATTTTTCTCCTCTAAAACATCCTTCAAGCCCATATTGGACTACTAACAAATCATAATTAACCACTTTTCTCTCATGTGCTATAAGCGCATTCTACTTATCTTTGTGATACGCTAATGACTTGTGCTCATGGTGTTAATGAATGAGCAGCAAGGTACGAGATAACACGTTCGAGCCGATCAAGAACGCATCTTTTGCCAAAACCAATACCTATGGGTCGGCCTATTCGTCCCAAGAGCCATGGATCCGGGTCTTTATGACCTCACTGTCACCGACTACTTGAACTTTCTGCGCTCTTGGCTACAACTCAACTCAAATCTACCTTAAAATACAACTGCCTGAAGCTCCGGCACTGGTTGATCTTAACTATCCTTCGATCACCATTGACCTCGAAGATTATCACCGTCACCGCAAGTTGAAGAATGTACGCCAGGAACCTATGCAGAAGCCCAGTTGGGATAACGGTAACGGTGAAACCGACTCACATTTAAGGAGATTGGCAGAAAATTTCAACTTACCTTGGCGACGGTGGGTGACTTTGTAGCAGAAGATTATGTTTTTGGCTTACTCATGGTCTGATTATAATAAACATTATGTTAGAAGTCCAATAACTATAAAATCTAATTTTAAATGCTAATTAAGTCCAGTGTTTTAATTTTTTTTTTTAAATCTTTTCTGAAAGTGAAATAAGAAGCAGCGTTTGATTTTATGAACCATGGAAGAAAGGGAAGGTTCATTGTGTTATTTTATGTGATCAGCAAGGAAATAAATTGTTTTGTAATTTAGTTTATCTGTTTTTTAAACAGCTAGATGTATTGAAACTTCTCCTTTTCATTACTCCGTGAATGTTTTTTATTTTCCAATAAATAGTACAAAAACATCCTGAACTTATAAATCACAGAAAATATGTGAAATCCTAGAAGCTAGTTTGCTAACTATTGTGCATTATGAACTAGTCCAATGTAATACATTCGATTGAAGATAACTGAGAAGAGAATCAAATAATTTAAGATTGTTATTGTATAAGGTTTGTATTACATGCATACTACTAAGATGAACATAATGTACTTATTAGGAATAAAGTGATTGAGCAGCTGAAACATTTGTGTAACGTGGAATATTTATCAAACGACGTGATTTTTGATTGGGACATTATCATCAACTATGTTGTTGTATTTATTTGTTTTTTTATTGAAATTATTCTAATTATATATTGAAAGTTCTCCATAAGAATACTAGCAACTAGGCTATTAACAAGTTGATTGATGATTAGACCAAGATCATTCTATTTATCTTTATTTGATTTAGGTAATAACTATACTTTTCATTTTCTTTGGTTCAAATTAAACAGAATAGGCTCATTTGATAAGAGACAACTCAAAATTAATAAAATGATTATTAAAAAATTTAAAATTTTGAATTGAATAAATAAAATAAAAAAAATGATTTTCAAAGAAATAATGGTCATACTTATGAATATAATATATTTGTTTCATAAAATTACAACTCAATACACTTAATTTCAAAATTTTCTTATATAAGTTTAAATATTTTTTATAATAAATAAATTAGATTCTATCTCAATCTATTTTCTGTTCAATTTATGATCTTTAAAAAGAAAGTTTGATCAATTCTTGGCTCATAGTTTCCATATATTGATTAGATCTATCAATCTATATTTTGATTTATTTTTAGCGATCTTCATTTGAGCAAAACTAATAATCTTATTGTAACACATTTTTCTCTCTCTCTCTCTCTCTCTCTCTCTCTCTCTCTCTCTCTCTCTCTCTTTTATATATATATATATATATATATATATTCATTAATAATCAAAGAAATATAAAGAACAAAGCAACAAATCAAAATAAAGGACCAATCCTTCAAAAGCAAATCTCAAAAAATATGTCAAAAGGATATATAAACCTAAAACCTAAAAAGAAAATATTCAGAGCTTTGAATCGCAAGTTTTCTTAATGTATCTTCTTGTTTTGTTCATTATAGCTCTTTGAATAATTTTTAAGGTTTCTCTTCTTGTTTTCTCTCTCTCTCTCTCTCTCTCTCGCTGAAATTCATTATCTCCTCCCTTTTCTCCTGGTTTTCCCTAAATTGGCTTTATATTGCCAAATTTGTCAACTCCTCTTTCCTCCGGTTTTCTTATGCCTCTATCTTGTCTACCTTTCTCAAAATAGAACTTGTAACTAGAGGAGATCCTTCCTCAAAATGAAAAAAGTTCTTCTCTTTTATTCCCTAACTCTTGAGCTCTTTTACTAAAAACTTTCAAGGATAGAAATGTGGCTTTCTTTGGTTGGCCATAAATTTTTGGATCTCTCTATCAAGAAGAAGTGAAAATTTAGGTACTTTAAATTACTTATGAATTCTTCCTCTTCAAATTCACATGTTAAGATGACTACAACCTAGTTGGGACAATGGGGATTCTCAATAGTCCATTTGTCTTAAGAAATGGGCTTGAATTTATTAAGAAACAAATCTCAAGCTTCCTATATAAAACTTCCAATTACTCATTCTTAATGAAATTCTCCAATTTAATTGGCATTCCATTCTTGTGGACAACTTAAGCTTAAAAAATTATATTTTTATGTGCAAATCAATATTATAACTGATTAAATTTAAATGGTAAGTTCAATAGATATAGTTTATGATTAAGTTGTTGGTCTATTCCAAATGCAAAACTTTCTTGCATGATGATAAATCTTGTCCTTAAATCACTATATTATATCGAGGCCAAAGCAAAAGCCATCCACCATCAAATCACCAAATGACTATCTTAGTTTTGCTTTCTTAATCCTTTTTTTATTTGAGGAATAACTTATTTTGAGAATTAATCCCAATAATCACTTTATCTCAATCATAATTTTAATAGATCTCTCTTGATAAACATAATTATTATGGAGCAATTTGATTATGCTTATATTTTTAGTTGGTGTTACCACTGTTGTTATTTATGCATAGATGGAAAAAATTAAACTTTTGGAACTCTTAAATAATTGAGTTCAAATATGAATAAAGGCACAAAAGAAGGGCAAGAATTTTCCTCCTAATGAATATTTCTTTGGGATCTTTAATTGCGTCTCTGATTTAAAACTTCATTTGAGGAACATTAAGGTTTTAACATGGACCTCTTCTTTTTCTAGACAAAGCTTTATTGACTATATGATCCATTTTCTTACATAATTTACTATATTCCCTTAAATCTAGTATCTCCAATTTTAAATATCATATAGGATAAAATGGTGTTCTCATTGCTCTTTGGATCTATAGTAAGGCCTCTATATTCATGGGTATCTCATCACTGGAAACCATTATTCTTCATGACTTGTATCTATGCTGAAAATGGATTAGTATTATCCCTTTGAAATTCTAGAGGTTGCTCATGATCCTTGGATCTTAATGAGACTTCAATTGCACCTATGTAAAAGAAAATTAATCTCCTTAAATTATTCTTAGAATTTAAGGATTGTTTTAATATTTGTAACTTAAGAACTTTATGGGCTTTTCTTCAGGTATCGGTTAATCAATCTATATTAAAACTAGATAGAGTTCTTTGTACCATCTTTATTACTCTACAAAGCTCCTCCTCCCCTTTTATGATCATTTCTTGTAACCTTTAGATAAAATCTCATTATTCTTGTTTGTAATTATTGGTCTTCTTTAATTTTAAAAATTGTTAGGATGCTTGGTTTGGTTATGTAATTTTATGTTTCTCTAGAAAACTATCAAGAAAAAGGCTCTCAAAGATAGAAAATGGGACTCAATTTTAAAACAACAAATTGACTTGATAAAGAAAGATCAGGAGATTATGAAAAATTGACAATGATCCACAAATCCTTTGTTAATTTTTTTATGCAAAGGATATCAAATCTAGATATATGGATCTAGTTGAAAGGAGAGTCTATGGGTTAAGCAATGTGTTAAGCAATGTGTTAAGGCTCATTGGCTCATCCATTTGAATGATGATTTCAAATTTATTTACTACTCTATCAAAGGAAAAGTGTCAACCTCATTAGAGAGCTCTAAACTAAAAATAGTGATTAAAGACCATGACTCTTCAGAGATTTGTAGGTACTACTCTTCCCTTTAATTCTTTGTAACTCTTTCTCCCTTCCTCTAGGATCTCCCTTTGGGTGAATGCCTTTTAAGAAACTTAGCACCAAGAGGGGGAGGTGAATTGGGTAATATTAAAATTTTAAAACTTAAATTTTAATTTTAAATAGAAAATTAGATTTTGATTTTATAATGATAAGATATAATTCTAAATCAGAAAAATAAAAAACAATAAAGTAAATAGAGACAAGAGGCACGATTTTTTATGGTTAAAACCCCAAACGGCCTCGTCCACGCTAACCACTAGGAATCCACACTAAATGAAAATGGTTTACAAAAAGTACTCTCTATAAGTACAACCTACAACAATATGTACTCTCCTACAAAGTAGAGTACAACCCCAAAATAAATTTTACAACACAAAAAAATACAAAATAATAAATTTTGATAAAGTAAATCTCTCACAAATATACCAAGAAATCAAATTCAAAAGTGATCTCACAACTTATAAATGATCACTTTACAACTTAAAAATTTTGGCAAAATAAAACTTAATAAAATAAATATCTTAAAGTGATCTTATTAGATGTTTATGTTATTATAATTTGTAGAATAATACAAAATGATTTCAAAATAAATTCACAATATTCTTTTCATGATAAAATAAATTTCAGCAAGGAGTAATTTATTTTAACCAAAAAGATTCTTTCAATTAATGCTAATGATCACAAAATAAAAAAAAAAAAATAAGTATATGATAGATCTAAGTTGCAGTAAGCTTTCAATTAAAAGAGATCTAGAAAATATGAAAATAATTTCAACAATAATTTATTTTAAAATGCTTAAAATAGATCTAAGAATAAATGATCTTTCAAAATAAGACCAAAGAAGAAATATTTCAAGAAACCAAAAGAAATTTGTAGGAATAAAATTTCAAGTTGAAATAGATCCTACAAATTATCACAAGAGTTTTTCAAAAAAATGATTGAGAAACTTTGATGTGAAAACCAATGTTCAAAGACTAATCCACCAAAAGTATAAATTAGAAAGAAGAAATAGATGGTGAAAATAGCATGAACAACTAAAAGTATTAAGATCAAGAAAACAAACTCAAGTAATTTAAAAGGCTTGCCGTTGAAGATGTTGAAGCTTCCAAACCAAGGATTTGATCTTGCAATATTTGGAGAACACTTGGAAAAAACATTTAAGAATTTTCTCTTAGATTTGCTGGAGATTTTGAATTTTGAATGAGGATGCTTTCATGAAGAGAATGAGGGCTATTTATAGGCAAGAAGGTCATTTAAAAATTATTTCAAAGAAATATATTATACAACCTCATGCTATCATGTGATAATTTAATATTCAATAAAAATATAATTTATATTAAACAAATATTAAATTTAGCAGCAAAAATTTATTCACATGGGAAAGTCAAAAGTAATCAAATAGCTCTTAATATATTCAAAGCATGTAGCATCCATTATTAAAATCAGTAATGTTTAAAAAATCATAATAAATTCAATTTTAATGCAAAGTGGGTCATGTAACCACTTATTTTAAAGGAAAAAATCCAAGGAATCCGATGGAGATAAAATCAGATATGAATTCTTTGATTAAAAATGACTTTGGCTAAAATACAAAATTTATATATTTTTGTTAATTTTGACATGTGATATTTAAAATTATGATATAATTTATATATAATCATAAATATGTTAGTTATCATATAACCAGCAAATTAAATTAAAATATAATTATATTAAGTAAATAAAATAATTATACTTAATAGTTATGATCATTTATTACTTTGACAATTTTATTGCTATGTATGAAAAAACATATAATTGAATGTTAATTAAATAAAGATTTATATAAATTAACCTCATTAAAATAGTATGTTAGGTTGTGAGCAAATTGATTCATGCCAAGAACTCATATGAATAGTCATATAACTAAAATCATGAGCTTCACATTATCCTTTCATTCTTTTATTCTTTTTCAATTTCTTAACAATTTATGAGATGTATTGGATATGTAATTAGCAATTGATATATAAACACATAAAATATTCATTAGAACATCCAAGCATTTGTTTGTTATCATCAAAATTAATCAAATTGAACATGAGGCTAATTAAAAACAATCTCCCCTTTTGATGATGACAAACTAATGTTGGTATTGATTTTGATGAAGGTGCAAATTGACCTTTCATCATAGTTTTGAAAAGAAATTCTATTAAAAAAAATTTATGCATATGAGATGAATAATGTTGCTCCCCTAAATGTATGCATTAAATAGACTTAATATTAACCAACATTTTACTCTTCTCCCCTTTTGACAACATCAAAAGTGAGAACAAACTACATACAATTTTAAATATTAGGATCTAACATTCCAAGCATGCATCTTAAAGTACAAAAACGTTCTTAAGGGTTTTGTAAAAATATCTGCAATTTGTAAATCGTGCTAATAAAATTAATATTAACATCACCTTTCAAAACATGATCCCTAATAAAATGATGTCTAATTTCTATATGCTTGGTTCAGAGTCTTTGGATAGGATTTTTAGTCAAACTAATAGCACTAGTATTGTCACATTGAACTAGAATGTGATCTTGCTTAATACCAAAATCTTCTAATTGTTGCTTTAACCAAAGGACGAGCAACAACTACTAACTATGTACTCACCCGTGGATAAAGCTACAATTTTGTTTCTAGATGACCAAGACACAAGTGATGATCTAAAATGACATATGCATGTGCTTTTCTATCTACTTTGCATCCTGCAAAATCGCATCAGAATAAGCAACAATCAAATCACATGATAAAGAATTTTTAGGATACCATAAACCTAATAGTAGTGCCTATCAAATCGAAAGATACGCTTGCTATTAAATGAGATTCTTTTGGGTTGGCCAAATGAGCACAAACAAATAAAACATAATATCAGCCTACTAGCAGGTATAAAAGTGAACCTATCATACTCCTATAAAGTTTTTTGATCAATGATTTTCCTAATTCATCTAAATCCAATTTTTATAGATGGGCTCATAGGAGTTTTACTAGATTTAAATCTTTTCATGTCAAACCTCTCAAGCAATTCATTTATATACTTAGTTTGACGATGAATGTGCCATTTTCTTGTTGCTTCACTTGAAGACCTAAGAAAAAATTAAGTTCTCCCATCATACTCATTTCAAACTCTTTAGACATCAAAGATGAGAACTCATGGCATAAAGATTCATTTGTACTTCAAATAATATATCATCTACATACACTTGTACCACAATCAAATCATCATCTATGCTCTTAAGGAATAAGGTGGTATCTACTCCCCTTTCTAAATCCATGATCTATCAAAAGTTACTTAACCTATCATACCAAGCACAGGAGCCTTTTAAACCATATAAGGCTTTCTTTAATTTATACACATGATTTGGAAAATCAAGGCTCTCAAATCAGGTGGTTGCTCTACAAATACATTTTGGTCAATAAATCCATTCAAAATGCACTTTTGACATCCATTTGAAAAAGTTTAAAATTTCTAAAACAAGCATAAGCAAGGAGTAACGATAGCTTCTAGTCTTGGGTGCAAAAGATTCTTCAAAATCTATACCTTCAACTTGTGTACCCTTGTGCAACTAACCTAGCTTTATTTCTAACAATACAACTGAATCATCTAGCTTATTCCTAAAGATCCATTTTGTTCCAATGACATTTTGATCTTGGGGTCTTGGGACTAATTCCCAAACATCATTTCTTACAAATTGATTCAACTCCTCTTCCATAGCAATAATCCAAAATTATCATTTAATGCTTCTTCTAAATTTTTAGGTTCAACCTCGGATAAAATGTTGAATGATCTACAACTTCTACTATGTCTTCTAGTCATAACTCCTTTTGAAGGATCTCCTATAATTAGTTCCTTTGGATGATTTTTATTATATTTCCATTCTTTAGGCAATGAATCATCCATATTATCTTCTAAAGATATTTTCTTAAAATTATCAATCTCTTCATCAATCACTTCATTTCTAATAGGATCAATTAAATTTTCATCAAAAATAACATGTATTGATTCTTCTACAATCATTTTCTTTTATTGTAAACTCTATAAGCTCTTAGAAAGAGAGTATCCTAAGAAAATACCATCATCGATTTGCAATCAAACTTACCTAAATGATCTTTTCCATTATTCAAAATAAAGCATTTACATCCAAATACATGAAAGTGTTCAATCTTAGGCTTCTTTCCAAAAACAATTCATAGGGTGTCTTCTTCAAAATTGGTCTAAAATAGATCCTATTCATTACATAACATGCAATATTCTTCTTACGCAAAATATTTTGGCAATTTATACTCATCAAGCATAGATCTACTTAATTCAATTAATATTCTATTTTTCTCTCTACTACTCCATTTTGTTGGGGAGTTCTAGGTGCAAAAAAAATTATGTCTAATCCCATGTTCATCACAAAATCCTCAAATAATTTATTTTCAAATTCGCCACCATGATCGGTTTGAACCCTATTAATCAAAAGGCCTTGTTCTCTTTGAATATATTTAGAAAACTTTCTAAACTCACCAAAACATCATCCTTGTAAGTTACAAATAAAACCCAAGTATATCTAGAGAAATCATCAATCACAAAAATATAATTTTTTCCACTAAGCTAGTGGTGCTTAAGGACCAAATAAATCCATGTGCAATAATTCTAGAGGTCTAGAAGTAGAAACAATATTTTACTTTTAAATGAGCTTCTAGAATGTTTACCATGAATACATGCATCACAAACATAGTTTGAATGAAAATTTAATTTAGGCAAATACTACTAAATCAAGTTTAGCAATTTTATTAAGTGTGTGCATGTTAATATGACATAGTCTCCTATGCCATAACCATATATCATCATGAGTGCTTTTAAAACAAAGTTTAAATTTACATCATGAAAGCTATCTAAATCAATGACATAAATATTTTGTATCTTTTTCCTACTAGCAAAACATTTTCATTATTTTTTATAATGCAATATGATGCATGGAATACTACATTCAAACCTTTATCACATAATTGACTAATAGAAATTAAATTATGTTTTAATCCTTCTACTAGAAAAACTTTATCTAAAGTGATAGAATTCTTACAAATAGAACCAATGCCAATGATCTTTCCCTTGCATTATCTCCATATGTAACAAATCCTCCATCACTTGATTCTAAAGTTGTGAATTTATCTTTATCTCCGTCATATGTCTTGAACATCCACGTCCAAGTACCACATGCCTTCTTTGATTTTGCTTTGAAGGCATTCCTACAAAATAAACTCACATGTTAACTTTTGGAACCCAAACATGTTTGGGTCCACATTCTAAATTTGAAGTAAGATATTTAGCATGCATGGTTTGTGTAGTGCTTGTACCTTTTGGTACCCATACATAAGATGATTGCTTAGTATTTTATATTTGTGCATAGCAATCAAATGAAATATGCCCTTTTTTTATTGCAATAGTTGCACCAAACATTAGTGTTTGCATATGATTTAGAATGATAATTATAAGGTATATGAGTGGGATGTGTATGATGCAAATAATTTTTATTAAATGTTTTCTTTGATGAAGTATTATAATGAACTTGTGATTTTAAACATAATTCTAATCTTGCTTTTAATAAGATATTCTCTCTTTCAAGTTTACCTACAACTAAGGAACAATTTAATAAAAAGTATTTTTACTTTTAAATTATCACATTCATTTTTTAAATCACAAAATGCATATCTAAATTTTATGTTCTTTTCTAAGGTTTTGTATTTTCTTTTAATTTTTATATTCAATAACTAAATCATTAAAAGCATCATCTAATTCATCATAAGATATATCATTACATACCTCTTGAGAATCTAAGTCAAATTCTCCATTTTGCCATAAGACATATGTTGACCTCTTCATCGATGAGCTTGATTCATTTGAATCTGGATTGGCCCATAAAGCATCTTCTTCTTCTTATGGTACTTTTCTCCTTCATATTTTTCTTTTGTTTACATCAATTTCTTTTTTCTTTGATTCAATAAGTTCGGACAATCACCTCTTATGTGTCGGGCTTTTACAATGATAGCAAATGATCCCTTCACTGTAGGAAATTTCTTAGTTTGAAATTTATAATTTTTAGATTTTTATACCTTTGATTCTTCTTCCTTAGCAAGTTCCCAAGCCTTTTGGAAAGCATGACCACCTCATCACAATCACCATCCGAGCTTGAGGTGTTATGCTCATCACTATCATCAACTTGTAATGCAATGGCTTTTCCTTTCTCCTTCTCCTTTTTCTTTGAGTTATCCATCTTATCCCTTTGAGCAATAACTTCATGTGCTATCAAAGAACCCAAAAGGCGATCAAGTGGATAAGTAGATAAATCTTTAGCTTCACTAATATTTTCTTTAGCTTCCCATTCTTTTGGAAGACATCTAAGAATCTTATAAACTAAGTCTTGATTCTATATGTTTTTCCAAGAGAATGTAATGTGTTAATTATTTTCATAAATCTAGTATACATATCGAAATAGATTAGAAGGAGACATATGAAATAACTCATAATCATGAACAAGTCTATTTATGTGAGCATCTCTAACTTCACTAGTTCCTTCATAAGTTATAATAAGTTTATCCCATATTTCTTTTGTACTTAACATAGAAATTTTCATGTAATCATCGGTAATAAAGCACAATGTAAAGTATTACAAGCCCAGCATTTAATTCATCAAGTTCTCTTTATAGACCATTCCTCAAAAGGTTTTCTACTTTAATGCCATTTACTTCTCTGGGTGTATGATATTGATGTGTCAACATATACCACATCGTGCATCTTGACCTCTTAAGAATGTACTAATTCTATTTTTCCAATAATCAAATGGTACACTATCTAAAAGTGGAGGTCTATGAGTGGATTGTCCCTCAGGTAATGAACCCTTGTGAAACCTTGTGCCATAGTGAAAAGATTTACTCTTGGATGTTAAGCCAATAAAAGAGCCTGCTCAATACCAGTGTGAGACACTATAGCACCCAAGAGGGTGAATTGGGTAATATTAAAATTTTCAAAACTTAAATTTTAATTTTAAATAGAAAATTAGATTTTGATTTTATAATGATAAGATATAATTCTAAATGCAACAAAAATAAAAATACAATAAAGTAAATAGAGACAAGATAAAGAAATTTTATGGTTCTACCCAAACCTCGTCCACGCTAGCCACGGCTAGAATCCACTAAATGAAAATGGTTTACAAAAGTACTCTCCTATAACGGGGCGAGTACAACCCCTACAACAATATGTACTCTCCTACAAAGGGGCGAGTACAACCCCAAAATAAATTTTACAACACAAAAAATACAAAATAATAAATTTTGATAAAGTAAATCTCTCACAAATATACCAATCAAATTCAAAAGTGATCTCACAACTTATAAATGATCACTTTACAACTTAAAAAATTTGGCAAGACAAAATGCTCACTTAATAAAAATAAATATCTTAAAGTGATCTTACTAGATGTTTATGTTATTATAATTTGTAGAATATACAAAATGATTTCAAAATAAATTCACAATATTCTTTTCATGATAAAATAAATTTCAGCAAGGAGTAATTTATTTTAACCAAAAGATTCTTTCAATTAATGCTAATGATCACAAAATAAAATAAGTATATGATAGATCTAAGTTGTAGTAAGCTTTCAATTAAAAGAGAGATCTAGAAAATATGAAAATAATTTCAGCACAATAATTTATTTTTTAAAATATACTTCTAAAATAGATCTAAGAATAAATGATCTTTCAAAATAAGACCAAAGAAGAAATATTTCAAGAAACCAAAGAAATTTGTAGGAAGTTAAAATTTCAAGTTGAAATAGATCTACAAAATTATCACAAGAGTTTTTCAAAAAAATGATTGAGAAACTTTGATGTGAAAACCAATGTTCAAAGACTAATCCACCAAAAGTATAAATTAGAAAGAAGAAATAGATGGTGAAAATAGCATGAACAACTAAGAAGTATTAAGATCAAGAAAACAAACTCAAGTAATTTAAAAGGCTTGCTTAGTTGAAGATGTTGAAGCTTCCAAACCAAGGATTTGATCTTGCAATATTTGGAGAACACTTGGAAGGAACATTTAAGAGATTTTCTCTTAGATTTGCTGGAGAGATTTTGAATTTTGAATGAGGGATGCTTTCATGAAGAGAATGAGGGCTATTTATAGGCAAGAAGGTCATTTAAAAATTATTTCAAAGAAATATATTATACAACCTCATGCTATCATGTGATAATTTAATATTCAATAAAAATATAATTTATATTAAACAAATATTAAATTTAGCAGCAAAAAATTGGCTATTCACATGGGAAAGTCAAAAGTAATCAAATGTAGCTCTTAATATATTCAAAGCATGTAGCATGCATCCATTATTAAAATCAAGTAATGTTTAAAAAATCATAATAAATTCAATTTTAATGCAAAATGGGTCATGTAACCACTTATTAAAGGAAAAAATCCAAGGAATCCGATGGAGATAAAATCAGATATGAATTCTTTGATTAAACAATGACTTTGGCTAAAATACAAAATTTTATATATTTTTGTTAATTTTGACATGTGACATTTAAAATTATGATATAATTTATATATAATCATAAATATGTTAGTTATCATATAACCAGCAAATTAAATTAAAATACCTAATTATATTAAGTAAATAAAATAATTATACTTAATAGTTATGATCATTTATTACTTTGACAATTTTATTGCTATGTAGAAAAACATATAATTGAATGTTAATTAAATAAAGATTTATATAAATTAACCTCATTAAAATAGTATGTTAGGTTGTGAGCAAATTGATTCATGCCAAAGAACTCATATGAATAGTCATATAACCTAAAATCATGAGCTTCACATTATCCCTTTCATTCTTTTATTCTTGCAATTTCTTCTAACAATTTGTGAGATGTATTGGATATGTAATTAGCAATTGATATATCTGAAACACATAAAATATTCATTAGAACATCCAAGCATTTGTTTGTTATCATCAAAATTAATCAAATTGAACATGAGGCTAATTAAGCCAACATCCTCACAATATCTTGAGCGTTTATAAATGATCAATAAATTCTTATCTTCATATAACGAGAACAAATCTCCATTCTTACATTTAACTCCAAATTCTTCACTACCACTTGGGATATTATGGGAAAATAATTTCTAAAAGCATCATTACCTCTTCAAGACCCAAAAGTTACTTTTGTTTTAAACATACCCTCACCTTAGTACCTAAGGTAATGCATTCAAACTCAATTTCATTACAGACTATCTCCTATGCAATACATTCTATAAGGTGATAGTTAAGGTGTTAGCGTGTAGAATCAAAAAGGCCCTTTAATCTTGTTAATTCTCACTTTATTATGGGGAGATATAGATAATTTATCTATGGCTCATGAGATCTATAATGACTTTTCTACCTCCAAGAATAATGTTTCTTACTAAAGTTGATCTTAGGAAGGCTTTTGATTTGATTAATTGAAAATCGTCATACATAGACTTGCTAAAATTATCTTCATTTCATCAAATGGGTGGAGGTGTGTATCCTTGATATTCCCTTTTCGATTATCATCGGTGAAATTAAAGGCCTCTTCTCCTCAAAGGGTTGAGGCGGTATCCTCTTTCTCCTTTCCTCTTCACTATAGTTATTGACACCTTCTCTTGTCTTATTGAGAAAGAAGTGAATCTTCTCCGATACAATCCTTTCCTCTAGGCTAACAATTCACATTTACTCTTTGCGATGATCTTTAGCCATGGGGAAAAGCAAATTCAACCTTAGTCTAAAGCTCAATCTTAAGACTTTAGTGAATTATCTTGGTTTGGTGGTCAATAATATTAGTTATTTTTTTCTCGAAAGACATAAGGAAGGTGGATGATCTTGTTAATATCCTTAATATTAGACATGGTTCCTTCCCTATCAAGTACTTAGGCTTACCTTTGATGGTCGGACCAATCAAGTTGGTGCATTTCAGTCCACTCTTTGACAAACTTCAGGCATGGCTTGTTGGTTGGAAATGCAAATTCCTCTCCAGAAGATTTCAACGATTTGATCCTTTATGAACAACTATCCTATTAGTTTGATCTATTGCCATCCCTAAGAGCATTATCAAGCGTCATGCTCCTTCCAACTTTTCTACATTAGTGGGAAGGTAAGAAATTACATACTATCTCTTGGGCTCGTACCACACTAAAGAGAGAGAAGGTCATCTATCGCCTCCTCCCTCAATTTACTATGTAAAGTAAAAACTATATGGAAACTTTTCAGATGTGAATCTTTCTTTGCAAAATGGTGTAAGCAAAAATATGGCTCGGTTTGGGATATGTCATTCTACATAGCTTTTAAGATGTCTTTTCCCTTGGCTGTTGTGGTTGACTTCTTATTCTTAGCTGCTCTGTCCGTTGGAGGAGAATTCCCACTTATTATAAAAAATTCGACATCATATAGTTTTAAGGATCCAAAATCTCTCTTATTATCATAATGCTTATTTGATATATCGACTTATGTGGTTCAAAAATAATGCCACTTGCATTTCCATCTGTGCTTTCACATCTCTTAATTTTTTGTATGCACTATCGATGTAGATATATATTTCTAAAGACCATCGCTGAGAAAATACTTATCGAATAAACATCTTCGACTAAGAACTCTAATCTGAGGCACAAAGTAATCCCATCATTTCAAATTTATAAGTACAAGTTACATCTAAGTAGTCCCAGAAATGAACAATCCATATTTTGGATGCTTTTTTTATTCTCTAAGTTTCTCACCAAATACTTATCGTCATCAACACATACATAGGCCTCCAACTCAATGCAAAATTCTTCCTCAAACATAGTATAAAGCTTTCTTGTATAAAACATAGCATTGTTTTAGAATTGTTATCTTAATCAACAATTCTTTAGCATACAAAGTCTTAAATGTTCATTCCTATGTCTCACCAAATAGAATGAATCTTTCTTTGAATCATGGACCACTTGGATCTAGTATTATAAAGCTCGACACCCAAGCATGATCATGCAAATTGCCTTCTTCTAGCGCAAGCTTCCTCAAACTCTTCCTGAGTACATTTGTTCATGCATGTATAGAATATACCTTATACTCTCTTATTACTATTAAAGCAATGAACCTTTGAAGGAGCTTTCTTCGAAATATGTCATTGGCATAACCTATGACAAGTATGCATTATATTTATAGCTCGTCATCTTTGATCTTGATCGGTGAATATTGTTATAGGATGTCACACTCATCAATCAAGAAATATGCGGAATAGCCATGAGAATGACTTAATTGTCTCTTATGATGAAAGGTTACTCCAAATAAGACATTTTGCCAATGATGATTCACTCCAATAAGAGGGGCATAAATAAGATTATATTTATTGAGTTGATAGCTTATATCAAAAATTATCACATCCCAAAATAATCATATTATATGCTAGACATGTCATTGCTCCAAAAAAAACTTACCAAGCAATCTCACTCATCAACTTGTACATCCCATGCAAACTTCCCGTCACGCTTGCCTTTGAGCAGGTTGTATGCATTATCAATTCCATCTGATCTTCTCTTTTTGAATGAAATTGAAAGCATCTCTTTTTTGTAAATCCAATATTCTCATTCAACTTCTTGTTAAATGAATGCATGTTGCTCTAATTACCTCTGTCATTGTCTTTCTGACGCCTTCATCATAATCATCATGTGATTTGAAGATGTAGATTGAGGCTTCAATGAATGATTATGACTTTTATATATTTTAACCATCGCCCCTTCAAATCAATAGATAATCTAATCATGGTCAGACAACCAGTCATTGTATTAGTTTTCTGGAATTGTGTTAAGACATTTAGAATAAATTTCTTTTTGCAAAAAAATCTTTTGATTTTAATTTCTTAAGTTTGGATAACTAGTATGGTCCTTCCAAACATTGAAGCTTTGATGTGCATAGTCACCTTAGTGCATACGCCTCCATTTCATTCGAATTGGTGGAGTTTCAAATTTGGATCATTAGACATCATGACTTCATCGCGCTTGCTCATTCCGCATTCATCTTGAACAACTCCACAAATATGTGACATGTAAAATAGCTCCATAAATGAACATATTTTCTCCAAAACAAGAAAGAGTGAAAAAATGAGCTAAATCTTGAGTCTACAGTATAGATGCAAAATCCTCCAAAATTATCCAAAGCTATCTCCAAATTGCTTCCAATGGAATGTAATGATCATAATCTCAACAACCAGGCCAAAAAAAGTAGAAAAATATTAGCAAAATCATCTGTACTCTCAAGAGGAAATCAGAATAAAAAATAAAAAAAATAGCCAATCAACCCAAATTATTCTAATGGATTGTAATGAACATATTTCCTCCAAACAGGCAAATAAAATTGAAAATATTAGCAAAATGCTTTGTACTCTCATGAGTATACAGTCTGAGAGTCTAGAATCTGAGAGAAATAGATGCAAAATACTCAAAAACCAATCAACCTCCAAATTGTTCCTGAAATCTTACATATTCCATCTAAACAGGTCAGAGAAAGTGGAAAAAATGAGATAAATCCTCTGTACTCTCATGAGAATTAGAGAGTATAGAAGTACAGAAATGCAGAGAGTAAATGCATAACTCCCAAAATAAGCAATCATCCTCAAATTATTCCTAATGGTTGTAATGAACATATTTTCTCTAAAGCTAAAAGAAAATGAAAAATATTACCAAAATGCAGAATCTCATGTGAGTATAAAGAGTACAGATGGTATAGAGTATAGAATCAGATGCAATAATACTAAAAAAACCAAACCTCATTATTCTAATTGATTGTAATGAACATATTTCCTTCAAACAAGCCAAAGAAAGTGGAAAAATACTAGCAAAATGCTTCATACTCTCATGAGAACAAAATATATACATATATACAAAATCTCCCAAAATCATCCAAATTCAAATTACTTCCAATGGAATGTAATGAACATAATCTCAACAACCACAAAGAAACTAGAAAAAATGGTCAAATCATCTACTCTCAAGAAGTACGAGATCTAAAAAAAAAAACAACCAAATAGCCTCCAAATTGTTCCAATGGATTGTAATGGACATATTTCCAAACAGCCAAAGAAAGTGAAAAATATTAGCAAAATGCTCGTACTCTCATAATCTGAGAGAGTCAGATGAAAATCTCCCATAAAATTAACCAAATAGCCACAAAAATTACTTCTAATAATGTAATGACCATATTCTATCTATACAGGCAAAATAAACTAGAAAATTATGAGAAAATATTATGTACTCTCTCATGAGAGGACAGAGAGTACAGATGCAAAAATCTGCCAAAAACCATCCAAAGTACCTCCAAAATTCTTCCAATGAAATGTAATGAACATGTCAAAACAACAAAAGAAACTAGAAAAATGGTCAAATCATTTGTACTCTCAAGAGAATGAGAGTGAATGCAAAACTCTCCAAAATTATCGACCTCCAAATTATTTCTAATGGATTGTAATGAGCATATTTCTCTAAAGCCAAAGCTGGAAAAAAATACCCAAATATCTTACTCTCATGAGAATAGTACAAGAGTATGATGCAAAATCCCCAAAAATCATCCAAATAGCCTCCAAATTATTATGGAATGTAATGAACATAATCAACAAAATAAAGCCAAAAAAACTAAAAAAATGGTAAAATAATATGTACCCTCAAGAGAGTACCGATGCAAAATAACACTAAAAACTAAACAAATAGCCTCCAAATTATTCTTAATGGATTGTAATGAACATATTTCCTCCAAACAGGCTAAAGAAAGTAGAAAAAATATTAGCAAAATGCTCTATACTCTCATGAGAGTACAGATAGTACAGAGAGTATATAGAGTACAGATGGAAATCTCCCATAAAAATTAACTAAACAAAATTCTTAATGGAATGTGACCATATTCTATCCATACAGCAAAATAAACTAGAAAATATGAGAAAATATTACTCTCATGAGAGTATAGAGTACATATCAAAAATCTCCCAAAACCATCCAAATACCTCCAAATTACTTTGGAATGTAATGAACATAATCTCAACAATGCTAAATAAAGTGAGAAAAATGTGCAAAATACTCTATACTCATGAGAATGCAGATGCAAAACTCTCCAAAACAACCAAACAGCTAATTAATGGAATATAATGAACATTCTCTCAGCCACGAACTCATGAAAAATAATATGAATTGGTGGTACTCATGAGATTACAGTACCCATACAAACAGTTCTAAAATAAGCAAAGTCCTCTTGCAAAGAACTCCAACAAATAGAAATATACATTAAATAAAAGAATTTCAAGAAATATCACTAACAAATCTAGAAAAATTATCATTATACAACGGTTGAGAAAAATTAGAATTTTTATTTAATACATCCTCAACTAAATTGGTCATTATTTCCTCAAGGTCATAACTTCCATATTCGTTCTCCATCTTCATGATTCTTTTATAAAAATGAAATGAGATTTTCTATTTCTCTCTCTGAGCTCGATTTGCAAGAAAAATACACAAACCTAAATATATATATATATATATATATATATATATATATATATATATATATATATATATATATATATATATATATATATTTCCAATTTCTCGCATTCCAATGCTTCTTCTCCCTTGTTTGAATGATAGAGCTGGTTAGTAGCATAAATGGCATCTGAATCGTATTTGATTTATCATCCGGTTACATCATCATTAAGCTAAAATGGGAAAACAAATCTTTGGACATGACCAAGTTGGAGTCATAAAGCTATGTGTGGACTCCGGACGTAATATTTTCTCATAAATATCACACCTTTCAAAAAGAGAAACTTTAGGTTAGAAAAGGAAGAAGAAGAATGACACAGCAGCAACTTCATGGCCATCCAAGGGGAGATCACAAGGTTCTTAGCGAGTTGCCGAAAACTCATCCACATCCCACTACAGATGAAAAAAATAGCACATCCAAGAATACTTCAAATGATCCTTCACCTCCAAGCCCAAAAAACAAAGTCAGAAAAAAATGAATCTCTAAAATTGAACTCAATAAGCACATTAACCTAACATGCAGATCCAACCACAACATCTTGATTAGCCAAATTCCTCTAAGAAAGTGGAGACTTGAAGGGGCCAAGATGATTTGAATTTCCAACATCTAGGTTTGAAGGCTATCTGTTGTTTAATCTTAAGGCATAAAGTAGTGAATGAGGCATCTTTATATTGGAATAATCTGGAATTCTTTCACACCAAATAGTGTACTAAAATCGAAATAACCAGAAGGTACAACCACTTCACAACCTTATGCTCAAGAAGGGAGGAGGGCAAGTACTTGATGAAGAGTTTGATGCAATAGAAAAAAACTCCCATTTGGCAATATATTTCTAATAAGCTTAAGAGAAAAAGAGAAACCAAAGAAAAGGTGTGAATGGGATTCCATCTCACTATGGCAGAATCGACACTCAACAGTAGGACCAAGGTAGATGAAAGCACATCGAAAGTTCAGCCCCGATAAATGTCATTCAAAAATAGCATAGTTAATCACAAATTCTTTAAACCATAAATCTTTAGACCAATCCACTGAAGGGTAAGAGTCAAATATAGCTTTCTCAATCCTTTTGTTAGAAATGCCACTCTCCCCATTCCAAAGAATAGAGTCTAGCCCAGGAGAGATGGGGACTTGGAGGATAGAATGAAAGTAACGTGAATTCCTCCCTTCAAGCACATTGGGTAGAGACCAACAATGTAGTCTAATGATAGTACTAAGAGGGGAATTCCAAGGAAGATCAAAAGAGAAAAGCACCCTTCACCGATTTGAAAGAGATTTTCCCGACACAAGGATCAAAGGAAAGGGAGCAAGAGGTACCATTCCCAACCGAATAGGAAATCATCCCTCTAAATCGAATAACGAGTTGAAGCTCCCTCCAGGTAGTAACAGAGATCTCCTCCAAATAGGCCCATACTTGTTGCCACACTAGGTAGCAAACAAGGAGGATTGCTTGAGAATCTTCCAAAGTACTTTAGTTTTGCATGTCATATTAAGAGTGTTAAGCGATTTGAGACCTATCCGCCTTTATCTCAAGCAATGTAGTTTTAAACCAGGAGATGATATGTAATTTTTTAACTGCATCACCATTGTAAAAGAATTTAGCAGTAATAGCAGAGATCTTCTTAAGAATGCACTTAGGGAAAGTCACTGCCCTCAGCTAGAAAGAAAGATAGTTGTTAATAGTCGATCTAACAAGTTGCATTCTGCCCCTGTATGAAAGCCACTTAGATTTCCACCCAGCAAGTTAGGAAGAAATTTTATCCAAAAGGGGAGTAAAGTGAATTGATTTAAGAGCTCCTGCTTCTAAAGGGAGCCCAAGATATTTGAAGGGGAATTCACTTCTCTCAAAATTCAAAATATGGCAACAAAGATCTGCTTCCAAGGAGGACTTAGAGAAATAAATAATAGACTTATTATAATTAACATCCAAGCCAGTAAGTAAGGAGAGAGTGTTCAAGGAATCCTTCAGACTAAGGGCAGAGGTAAAGCTAACTTCCCCTAAAACCATAATATCATCAGCAAAGAGGAGATGAGAGATAGAACAATTACTTGAAGTTAATGGCTTAAAAGCATCTTCCAAAACCCTATTTTCTAGGAGATAAGAGAATGAATCCATAATTATGGTGAATAGAAAGGGAGATAAAGGACACCCTTGTCTCAAACCATTAGAAGATTTAAAATAACTGAAATTTTTCATTCAAAATAATAGAAAAGGGAAGATCTGAAATGCAAGCAGCCACCCATTTGACAAAGATCTTGAGGAACCCTTTCTGATAAAGCCTGAGAATAAGAGCTTTTCAATTCACACAATCAAAAGTTTTTTTTGAGGTCTATCTTAGCTTAGTATTGCATAACCTCTTGTTCTTAAAATCAGCACATATATCATGTGCCAAAGCTATATTATCTGCAATATCATGGTGCTTTATAAACGCAGACTGCACAGGGTGGACAATACTTGGGAGGACATTTTTGAGTCTATTTGCTAGAACTTTAGCAATGACTTTATGGAATGTCTTGCACAAAGAGATAGGTCTGTAATCCGCCATAGAATTTGCATGCTTAAATTTAGAATTAAAGTGATGATACTATGCTTGAAGAAATCAGAAAGTTGTTGAGTTTTGAAGAAGTGGTGTGAAGCAAGTAAAAATTGCTTACCTATAATATCCCAACTCTGAATAAAGAACTTAGAAATAAAGCCATTGGGACCCAGAGATTTATCCCCATTAATATCGTGAAGAGCTGTAATAATCTCTTGATCCGAAACGGGGGCACCGAAGTCTGAAGATTGGGAAGTAGAAATGGTATTGCCCACTGGAATTTCTGAAATTTGGTCAAGAATGGGGCATGGCATATTGAAAAGGTTAGAGTAATAAGTGCATATTTCATCCGCAATCACAATGGTAATGGTTAGAGCTCTTTAAGAAAGATCTTTTATAAGATTTGAGTTTCTCCTCTCTTTTATGGAATGATAAAGGTACTTCAAGTCATCATCCACATAAGTAAGCCAAAAATCCTTTGTTCGCTGTTTAACCCAAAGACTCTCCTTCTTTGCAATATCTGAGTATCGAGCATTAATATCCTGGATATTGAGAAGAAGATTAGTATTCAATGGATCTCTATCAAAGAGACTCATGCAATGCTCCTGATCTCTTTTCAGACTTTGCAATTGCTGAACAAGGGGGGAAGACTCCCATCTGAAACTCCTAGGAGTCTCTTTCTCATGCTTAAGTTTTTTGAGGAGGACAAAGGAAGGGTCCCCTAATATATAAGAAGACCAAGCGCCTTTCACAATATCGAGAAAATTAGGGTAAAGCACCAATAGTTTTGGAACATAAATCTATGATGCCTCACGGGCCTAATCTTTAAGAGTAATAATCATAGGAGAATGATCCAAGGAGAGAGGTGATGTTACTTTGTAGTAAGAAGAGGGGTAAGATCCCAGTAAAATCAAATTGTAGAGTACTCTACCAATCTTGGACTTAATGGGATTATCAACCCTTAGATTTGACCAAGTGAAGAATAACCCTATACTGGGAAGGTCAATTAACCCTGGTTCATTCACATAGTCCTTAAAATCTGATAAACAATTTGGAGGGATCAAGTTTCTACCTTCCTTTTCATGGGAATAAAGAACACAATTGAAATCACCCAGAATCAATCAAAGAGAGTCCATAGAGATAGAGATAAGCTGAATAGAATTCCAGAGAGCCTTCGTTGCATGGCATCATTGTGAGCATAAAGCCAAGTGACATAAAACTTCTAAAAAAGGGGAGAGAAAATAGCCCCATGGATAAGTTGAGAAGTAGTGATGATAGAGTGAGAGAGATGTTTGAATTCCATTTCAAAATGCACAAGGCCATGGTAGAAGTTGTTCCAACTATCCTAAGGAAAAAAAGAAAGAGCTTCTTGTTTTGAGGAGAGTCTAGTAAAGAGTCACTATTTAATTTTGTTTCCAAAAGACAAAATATATCTAGGTGAAAATCCTTGATTATTCTGAGACAATCACCAGATTGGCCCTCTGCCAATAATCCCCTCACATTCCAACAACCAAGCTTGGGGAGTATCATTCGGAAAGCAATTAATGATTTTACTCCTTCTTCTTAGCCTCATGGGCAAAGAAAGAGAGGTTAGAAGGGGACTTATTTGCATTCTTGTCCAAAGTATTCTTCCCTGGGGTTTTGGGAATTGAGTCCTGCGGCTTACTTGTATTAGCTTTAGAGGGGGAAGCTATTGCCGAGTGAGTGCTGATGTTGTAGGTGGGATTGGTATTGGAAGTTGCAGGGGGATCTTCATCGGCCTCTGTGAGGAGGGGGTCTGATTCTTCCTGGTCAATGCATGAAGAAGAGTGGGCTGGAAGCTGGTTTAAGTGATTGAGGGGGATGGGGCTTTGAGGAGGAGGGATGCTTTCCAAGGGTGATTCTTCATTAACGGGAGAAGGGGAGGCCTGAGCTTCAATAGGAGAGGAGGAGGGTGGGATAACATTCACAGTAGAAATCCCAAAATCTAACATAGTTTGAGGCTTCACAGCCGTGAGGAGCCTACTTACGCCGTCCTCTTGCTAATGGTCGAACATAAGGGTTGAGAGGGCACTAAGCATTTGAGTGAGAGAAGGTGGAACATTTCCCACAGGCTTGTGGCTTCCAATAATAGAGAATGACTTGTTCAAATTTTATCCCATTAACATTTATAGCAATTGAGTCTAGGAGGGGAGAAGAGGGGCTCACTTGCACACATATCTGTGCAAAGGTAAGCCATGATTTCGATGCCGTGAGGTTGTCCACAGCGAGTGGAATGCCAACTTTTCTAGCCATCTTAGAAAGAACCTCCTCATTCCAGCAATGTAATGGAAATGTACCCTCCCTTTTTTGTTTGTAACAGTGCTACACTGATCCTATCCATTTCCTTAAAACATCAGGGGAGGGTACATTTAAATAAATATTAAACATCTCACGCTTCAATAATAATATAAAACAATAGAAAACACTTTCTTTACACAAATATGTTAATTCCAGTCCTTTTATTAGCCTCAAATTCTTCTCTCTCTACATGTAAAATCCACTTAAAAGCTTTAAAAGGTAGTCTTAGGTCATTTTCCTTGGCAATTTAATGGAGAATTGCATGATGTAGATTGCTGATTTAACACGATTAGTGCAATGTGATTTTGAAGATTGGCCATAACTATTTTTTATTATTTTGTTAGTTGACAATGTATCAATATTACACATGCATTAGTTAAGTAAGTTTATCCAGCTTTGCCAAAAGAAAAAAAAAACAATTTGTTGGCTTGCCAGTTGATGTTGAATCTCAACAAAGACAACGCCATCATGTACAACATCAATAGTTGAGGTAGTAAAAAAAAAATTTTTTTGAGTTAGGGCTCAAAATGATGATGATGATTTTCTCTATGCTTGAACTTCATTGGAAAAAAAAACTACTATATGTAGACTCGGATATGAAAATGAGAAGATCAAGTACATTCTTCAAGGATCGAGCCACATGAGTCTAAGAAGTCACTTGGCCAACTTCGAAGCCTAGCTCAAAGCGTCTTCATCCGGCCCAAAGTGTACTCGCCCAACTTAGAGAGCACTCACTTATTGAAAACACCTACTTAGTTATAGGAACAGCCAGATTACAGAAGAGACCCATCTATTCAAAGAAAGTAACTTTATCTACTCAGTTAGTGAGACCTTTCAAGAATAGCTAAGGCAACAACACTTGCACACCTACGGTGATTGTGATTATTATGTTCATATGTATGTAGCTTACATCATGTATTTATTTATTTTTTAAGGGACATTTTTTTAGTTGCTAAAAGCATATAAATATAAGTTCAAAGGGCCATTTTACACAAAGTATGCACACTCAAGGCTTTTGGTGTGAAGAGTAAGATTTTCTTTCTCTATCTCTTTTCTTGTTGCTCTTCATTTTTCTCTATCTTTAATTATGAGCCTATGGCCTTGCTAAGATCTCTAGATCTTACAAGTAGGATTTGAATATCAACATAGATAGATTTATACCCAACACTATTTTCAAACTCTTTGCATTGTATCAAAAAATATATAAAATAATGCTAATATAAAAAAAATGTTAAAATACACATCAAAATGAAGCGATATTAAATAAAAAAATTTGATGAAGTAAAGTTGATAAAGCCGGCAAATTAATCAAAATAAAATTAAATTACGATATGCTCCAATGAACTAAAAATCATCAAATTCTGCCAAGCAATACTCCAAAATTGACATAATCAAATAAGTTAACAATTAAACTTAATAATCTTCTAAATCCTTTTCTTTATTCATTTATGTCAAAACATGTACGACAAAATGACTCAGTTAGAACATCTATTAAAATACTATCAAACTAATTGCATTCTTCACCATTTGTTTATCTTCTTCTTCTTCTTCTTACTTTTTCCCAAAATGAAAGCTTTTGATGAAGTTCTAAAATCATTAACATCGTTCCATATGTATTCACAAGAAAATACGGAGCAATACTTTATTAGGATTTAGAATAATGACTTGATAGACATCTCATCTCATATAAAGAACAAATTACAAACCAATTTTGTAAGCCTTGCGCAGTGAGTTGCTCAGAGTTAAGTTTCTTAATATATGGAATTAGCATGCGAAGATCATTACCCATTTAATAAATTAATGAATTATTGTTGCAATATATACCTCATATTTTCATTTTATTTCCTTATTAATTGAATTGTATTACTATTTTTAATTATAGTTAAATAATATATAAGGCATTAGATATGTAAAAGTGAATACATATTTTCATGCATAGGTAAGATGTTAGATATGTTAATACCAAATTTTAGATGTTAAATTTATAAATAAAGAAGAATTATGTGATATGTTTGTAAAATCTTCATAAATTATATTAATAATATAATGATTTCTAAGCAGGAGATTAAAAAAAAAAGGAGACGGTAGCTAGGGGCGGACCTACCTTGAGTGGGCAAATACGCACCCTCAAATTATATTTTTTTCTCTTAAAAAAATACTTTTTAACCTTTTGCTCATCCTCAATTTACATTTTATACAATCAACCCTTCTCCATAAAAATCAATTTAACCTATTACTCTCAAATGATTACATAATTAATTAAAATAAAAATCCATAAGTTTAATAATCTTACTCACATATATATTTTTTTCTTATAAAGTTAGTGATATTATTTTATTAATTATTATTTATTTTTCAAAATATTAATTTTAAGTATTATTTATTTATCTAATTATTATATTATTTAAATATTTAAAATTTTGCCCACCCTGAAATAATAAACTAGTTCCGCCCTGATGGTAGCTTCTGAAAATTGTCATATATGGATTCATGCTTATGAGAAGTAGAGCTCTTGGAGGCTATTATGCTATGTTTGGATTTGGATTATGCAATTTTATTTTGATGATAAATGCATATGATAATAACTTTTATGAAGTTATGTATTTGTATTTGAATCATCAAATCTAGAAGAATTTGTACATTATTTGCTAAATATTTTGATATATTTATGTTTAAAATTAATCATATTGTATTTTAAATGTAATATGCATGATCATTGAATTAATAAATTTTGATATGCCTAATACCTACATTTTGACATTTACATATACAACACTAAAATCTTTAATATCACATCAAATATACCATTAGTATTACCTTCTTAAAGTGCACACATATTTTCATGCATAAGTAAAGTATTTGAAATATAAATATCAAACTTTAGATTTTAGATATGTAAATACATAGAAATTGTATTGTATGTATAAAAATCATCCTAATTCATGTTATATCATATGAAAGATTAGAGAGCTAAAATAAGCAATCTTTCCTTCATTGATCCCATGAGTCTATATGATATAAATAATTTTGATGATAATAAGTATACTAATAAATTGGTCTATTGACTATCTAAGTATTATGCATAATTATAGGATAAGCTATTTGGACTTACATAATGCATATGAAGACCACTATTTAATATAAATATATATATTTTAATCTTCATATATCTAAAGATAAATGAATAAGGAATCTAAGCAAGCTAGTAAGTAAGAAAATAATAAATATGTGAAGTAAAAAAAAGTTCAAAAATTAAATTCTTATACTATATTATATAATATATTAAAAAAAATTTATGACATATTCTTTTATAGCATCCTAAGAATATATTTGAGGAATAAATAACTTAATTCTTAAAATTAAGATGATAGATATATTAAATAAATTAAATTTTAAAAAATTATATAATTTGTAAACTTTTTTTCATTAGGTTTAACAAATCTCCATAAAGTATTAACACTACTCGATAAAGAGACAAAAATTTTGGACTATGAATTCTATTTATTAAGGAACAATGACAATGTGTTTATAGGTCTCCACTAAGTCCTTTAAAGACCTCAACAAAATTTTGGGAACTCAAAACATATATATATATATATATATATATATATATATATATATACAAATATATAATATGAAATCAATCCATCTAAGGCTAGTTTTTTTTACTATAAATGGATTTATTCTTCTAATTTGTTATATTTGAAATGATAACATATCTATTACTACAATTAAAAAATAAATTCAAATCTTATGTAAATTAATGTGAAGATAACAAATTCTAACTATTAAAAACCTAATTATGTCTATTAAGAGAAAAGAAACCTTGCCACGATTGCAAAATTATTCAACCACCATAGATAATTTGGAAAGAAGTAAATCTTGCTAGCAATTGCAAATTAATTTTGATAGCTACTTCTATGATATCACATCTTCACGCAACTAAAACTCATATGTTCATTCGATATTTTTTTCTTTTTTGCTTTAATGTTGCATTTAATTAAGTCATTTTGAAAAAAAAAAAAAACTTAAAGGTGATATCTCGTGCTCATTACTATAGTGAAGGGCACATGAAGAAATAATTATAAGGGTTTTTTTGCTTTCTTAGATCAAAGGAGAGTTATTAAGTACTATATGAATATTAAGTTACTTATTATACATAAATGTATAAATAAACTTATTTAGTCATTTATATTAAATGTGTGTCTAAGATTAAAATTACAATCATAAAATATCCAATTTTTCCCTCTTGGGTTATGTGTAAAACCATCAATCTTTGTTCTCTAAGCACTTACTAGGTAACTTATAAAACAATTCAACATTGGGTGGCAATCAAGGAGAGTCAAAAATCCTTTGAATGAAAACACTTTTTAACTATAATATTATAAACTCAATGTGTTAAATAGAATATTACTAATTTGATTGTTATTAATTAGGTGTAATAACAATCATGTTGTTCTAAGAGTTTTTATTTATCTTATTGATGCTTAAGAAGGCTATTAGAATCTTCATCTCAAATTAGAGGTTGCATGTACCTTTTTTTTATTTTGAGTCATTTAATGCTTATTTACTTTGATGCCTCTACTTTAGCTCTTTTGAGAATTATTAGAATGGCTCATATGATATAAAATGACTTTTATTGGGACATGCTTATCCTTGTTATTTTTTAATATTGCCAAATCAAGATGTCATCTTGAGTTATCAAGGACAAATTCTCTTAGCTTTCTTATATGATCAAATCTTCAAGCAAAATTTTGAGAGGGCTATAATGCTCTATATCATGCTTGTGATCTTTTTTGGAAGACACAATAATTAAATTGATTATAAACCTGAGGTTCTATGTACATTGATGATAGTTATTAGAAGCACTTCATATATTAAATCACATCAATATTCTATAAGAGTGACACTAAAAAATTATAATTTTATTAATGCATTACCAAGAGAGTGACATCTCTCACGTCATGGATCCATGATGCAACTTCTCAATCAACTTATCATGTTGTTTATTATTTTGAGACCTAACTTTCGTATATCAAGGGTATCCTTGATTCTCACACATAAAACTAGGGATATGCAACTTGTAGAAGAAATTTAAGTTTATATGTTGTACTTCTTTGTATTGATATTACTAGTAGTGAGTTTTGACTCACATTTAATAGATCCAAGGAATTCTTTTATAACTTTTATGAGCTAATAAGCTACATTATACTATATTCTTTGAAATCTAAGAAGTTGGTAATAATCCTTAAGAGAAGATGTAAAAATCACCACAATGATGCTTCATTGAATATTTTGAAGAGAAGATGGAAATTAATATACCACTAAAATTTATTAAAAATATTATGGACTCAAAGTGAGTGACATGGTTAGTCAAGTCCATTCGTCCTTATAAGAGTCAAATATTAGTATTTTGAATCAGACAGTAGGCTAAGCCTTCATAATTTTTATCAAAATACTATCATTGTACTATATCCGAAAAAAAATTATCAATAAGGGAGAAGTGTCTCCAAAATGATTTTCTATGAAAAGATACAATATTTTGTTAGAGAGAGCTATAATAATTACTTTATGAATATAGTAGTAATAGTGGATGAAAAAAATGACTAAACCACATTCTTATAGTTGAGGGCCATGGTCTGTGGTATAAGCAGGGTTACTTATAAAAATAATAAAAAAGTTCATTAATGAGCTCAATATAGCAAAAGAGCTTGGTTGATAGGTGTTTAATGAGAGAGAACTATTAGATGAGTTTTGAGTTAAAGACATATGAATGAGTTTTCTTGGTGAGAATACTTAGTTGACTTTAACACTCCAAATAAGTAGTCATTTCTTTTAGGTGGGGTGGTGAATATCCTTGATGGGTAAAATGCTTCATATGTCTTCTTAAACAAGTGTATGAGTTTTAGCTTTGAAAGAGTAAAGGGTTTAAGCAACATGAAGTAGTTTAAGCTCAATGGCTTGTTAAACTTAATTTAAAGTCACAAGATGTCTTAAGCAATCTAACTAAGATAAATATTTGTTTGAAGAAAAAGGTAAATGATAAACTAAAATAGATTTAAGTTAGTATACAAATTTTAAAATTAAATTTACAAGTGCAAATGATACACATCATTTAGATAAAAAAGTTAAAATTACAATAAAAATGCAAACTAATGAGTATTATAGTTTAATTTATATTTATTGCATGCTTGAATATTTATGTGAGTTGAATAACAGAATAATGTCTTAGCATTGTATAAAGATCCAACACATATATAGAAAAAAAATTTAATGAAAGGAATAAGAGTTTTTGTATGAAAAGTCTAGAAAGAAGTAATCATATGGCTTGACCTAATTTAAATGATTTTTACTAGTGTATATAATCAATTACAAATGATTCCCTCTCTCATAGATGGGAAAAATATTGATACAATATTGTAAACATAAACAATGAATGATGATTTTATGATGAAAGTTGGAAACTTTGAGCAATTGGAGTTGCCTTTAAGAGAATTTTGTTATTAGATCAATCATTCTTCTTGGCGAAAGAGAAGACTAGAGAGCAATAAATCTAGTTAAAATATTAGTTTTGAAGTTAGAAGTTTGAATGATAGCATACATCAATATTATTGGCGATATAGATGCCAAAATTAGTGGGTGTAGATGTACGCAATGCATCAATTTTATAAGTGATGTTGTATTAATAACATGCATCATTTTTATTGTTGATGGCGGTTAGATAGTAAGGTGGTCAAATGAAATCCAATAGTAAATGTTAGATAAGAGGTGGCAATATGAAACAAATGGTCAGCCAACAATGATCATGTCGATCATGTGATGATTA
This sequence comes from Cymbidium sinense, assembly GCA_021442155.1. Classification (NCBI taxonomy): domain Eukaryota; kingdom Viridiplantae; phylum Streptophyta; class Magnoliopsida; order Asparagales; family Orchidaceae; genus Cymbidium; species Cymbidium sinense. The sequence continues at coordinate 45,705,582 of CM038219.1, forward strand.
TCCAATTATGTCTATTGGACAATGACACTCAAGTGATGACACTTTAATAATGATGACCATGTAACAGAGTAAGGTGGTTGTGTAATGGTGCTCTGATAGAAGAGGTTAAGCATCAATGATCTAATTTTGGGAGTTGGGTAGAGCTCTAAACTTTTTTTAAGCCCTAAAGCTCTCTTTATTCTCCCATTCTACATCCCTCTTTACAAAGAACGGGGTTGGCATTCATAGATATTTGGAGTGACATTTTTTATAAATATATCTAAAATTCAAAACTCTTACTTAGATGGTTCAAAGTGATCTCTTTAAAATTAAGGTATTTTTAAGGATTTAAGTATCTTAATGATATAAGAATTAATAAATCATAAGCTCAATGGATTTTCCTCATCAAAATGCTTGACTTGATTATAAGTATATAAATTTTGCAGATCATTTGATTTTGTAAAATATGAATAACTCATAATATAATTAATTCATGTATAATACAACATATGCTTGGATAGACATGATTCGATAAAGCTCTACAATGAATATGGGTTACTATAAATATTTAAAATAAAGAATTTGGCCACTCAACCACAAATGACATTCCATAGGTGATCTTAAGCCCCTTCACATCATAATAAGAATTGTGTTTAGCCCTTTGACTATATTTAACATCCAACTCATTATGTGATAAGGGAGTTTTTTCACTGCCAATTTTCTATTAAATATTTTCATAGGAAGGGCCTCCTCTGCTTCCTTTGCTATAAAGCCTTGGCCCTAAACCCTTGTTCTTTTGGAAAAAGGAAACTAATATTATCACCAAATTCAGCAATTTTGTAGCCAACTCTTGCCATTGATGCTTTTACTATTTGTTCCTATTTGGATAAACAAAGATTATACACAAAATTTTCCACTAGTATCTTGAGATTAGTGCAATTATTATGGTTGTTTATATCAATAAATTTATAATCAACCCCCATCAGAATAACACATCTTCTCCAAATGACTGAGATTATACTTAAGATAGTTTTTTATCTCTTGACTTTGTAGATCATTGCTATATTTTTGTTTAGTCATTTCTTTTTCTTCTTCTTTTTTTCTTTTTTTTAGATATATTTTAGAAATTTTATCATAAAAGTTGTTTATTTACAACTAAATCTATTTGAGTATTGTAGAAGTAAGAAGTCGCTATATAATGTATTCAAAAAAAGAAAAAAATGTAATACTTTTAACATCTTTTAAAGATTTTACTTTTCCCATAATAGTTCTATAATCTCCTTTACATAAAGTTACAATAGCCCTACATAAGATCATAATATGCAAAGGTTTAGATTTGAGGTGTCAATCCAATTCTCAAGTTGGGTTGGAGTTTAACTCAAAAATAATTTAGCACAATTACAGCCTATTTGAACTCAAGCTGTTTAATAAATGGACCAATAATCTTAGTTGAGATCTAGCCCAACCAAACCAAAACTCAAATCAACAAGAAATAATTAACTCATGTTGGGCTAACATCAATTGAATAAAATTAGATATGATTACCTAATTTGGATATGTAAATTCAATAAAAATAAAAAGATTATTTTAATATGAGTCTTGTATTAAAAGATATATCAAATAATTAAATCATTCTTCTTTGGGTTAACTTCAACCTAACTTGAATGTGACTAGATTTTTATTTTGAGAAGTTAGGATAACCCAAACATCCATTAATATTTCATGGGTTGACCAAATACATTTTTGATCAAAGTCAAATTAATTTTGTGTGTTGACTTGAATATTAACATCTTATGTGGGATAGACAATTTATTTTAGCGTCTACCATATCCAATTTATATCAACAATGCTTACTTATTTTGATTTTTTGAACCTTCGATATGGGATCAAGATAAGAATAGGTTAAGTAAGCTAAAGTGTATCTTGTTGGATTTGAGTCTATTGAAATTTGACAAGACTAAAATATGTATAATCAAAATCAAATCAATTATAAAATTGGATGAAAATCTTGATCCAAATCTAACCCCCTTCAACTCAATTGACCTTAACATGACTTAATTTAGACATACATGTTAGGTCAATTTTGGGTTAAATTTAAGTTGGTTAGTCAAATTTAAATCAATCTCGATCTCACAAGTCAAATTCAAGTTTACAGGTCAATTCAAACTCTATTTGGAATATTAAATTAGTCAGATTTTTAGACTCAAATTTGATCAAAAAGCTGATTAGGCCAACTCCAATTCAGATTTTCTTTAGTCGAGTTTACATCAGATCGTCGTCGTATCAAATCAATTATTAACAACACTTCATATGATTAACATAAAATTTATAAGTAATTTAGATAAGTCATTTTCTTATCCTACATTTGAGAATTGATTGATAGATTAAGGGCTACATTCAATGAAAAGTTAGATATTTTTCTTATAAAATTTCATGAGAAGATTCTCTTCTGATAAAATCACGTAACACCATTTTAAGAAATAGTAATATAGAAGAATTCATTCTTTCTTTTGCTGTTTAAAAAAAAACAACGATTAATTAGCTAATTCAAATTGCTACTTGTTCAAATTCAGACAATCATTTATCTTTTAGAATAAATAATGATAAAACTAAATATTAAATTTGATTCAACTTCCCATTTAGAGCCTTCATCTCTCTATAAACAGAGGAGAAAAAGGCCACTCTCCTGCGTTTCAACCGAAGAGAGAGAGAGAGAGAGAGGAATAAAGATGAAGATCCAGAAAACAATGAGTTTTCTACCATTTCTTCTCATCACAGTCTTCTATTTTCTTCAATGCCCGGCTTTTGCTGCTCAAAAGGTTCGCATTTATGGCAGTTTTCAACTTTTTCATTAAAAAAGATCTCATTTTTTTCAAAGATTTCACGTTGAATCTGTGATTCGCCTCTTTTCTGTTCTTCTTCTTGTTACAGTCCTACGTCGTTTACCTTGGGGCCCAGTCCAACCTCGCCGAAGATCTCTCTGCTCATACTGATGAAACCGTCACTGAATCCCACTTTGAACTCCTAGAATCATACTTTCAAAGGTACAGAAACATTATGATATAATGCTCTTAAAATTTCATTTTTGTAATTAATTTTTTGAATGTTTGTTAAAAACTATTTGAGAATTAATGCAGCAAGGAGAAGGCCAAGGATGCAATCTTCTACTCCTACACAAGGTACTTGAATGGCTTCGCAGCAATCCTCGAGGAAGAAGACGCTATGGAGATCTCAAGTGAGAGGAATTTCTTTCTCGTTCCACATTCCCCTGTCTCTGTTCATTTATTCTTTTTTTATTTCATTGGGATTAATATCATATTTTCAATTTAATTTATGCAGAGATTCCAGGAATCGTTTCTGTTTTTGAAAACAGAGGACACAAGCTTCACACAACTCGATCATGGCAGTTCCTCGGCCTTGAGCGAAACGGCAGAGTACCGAAGCAATCTCTGTGGAGAAAAGCTCGATTTGGAGAAGATGTGATTATCGCTAATCTTGACACTGGTACGAAATGAATCATCTTTAGCAATCGTGCTCTTCATCTCTCACTACTTGTTTAGAGTTTTAATTTTATCAAGTCCGCTCTTTTTAGTTCATAAATTATATTAAAAGAAACAGAGAGAAAAAGGGATACTATTTTACAGGTTCTACGCGTCGAGATCTATGACTAATACAGAATGAGACACGATGATATTCTAATTTTTTTTTTGTAATGGGTATTCATCCAATATCTCACTTATTTTATGGGTGGGCGTTATCATTAATCCAGAGCCTAGCCACATTCATCATTCGCGTCGTACTTACTTTCACCTTAGATAGCCGCTGCGGAGAGGATTCGGCGGGAGTTCGTAGCTCGCCCACCAACTGAGCTAAGAGACGTTGGGTATGATATTCTAATTTGGTTTCGTTGTTCATTGCGGCATCCACTCATTGGGTGGAAAGGTCAATGCTACCTTTCTTACGTCACTAGTTTGAATTTCAGAGTCAATTATTTTATTTTCTGGGTAGAATAAGACACGATGATATCCCATATTTTTTATGCCTAAAATACATTTTATTTTAAAAAAATAAATGATAATAATATTTTTATATGATGTTAAATATTAGAGTATATATATATATATATATATATATATATATATATATATATATATATATATATATATATATATATATATATATATATATATATATATATATATATATATATATATATATATATATATATTGTAAGTCTGTGGACATCATTTGCATAATAATTTATTTAATTTAAAAAAAATTGAAAGCTAGCGGTCACTGCTTGTATCTGGAAAGTTTACCATTTGCGTGTAATAAGGCTTCGGTTTGGTCAATTTTGACTCGGCAATTGTTGCATGTGGGGAAAACTTGTATTCTGTTTGGCCTTTGTTATTTAGTTTAGGGTCTATTATTATATTATTTTTATTGATTAGAATTCTAACGATTGTTAATCTACTGTGCAGGTGTCTGGCCAGAGTCTGAGAGCTTCAGGGATGATGGCATGGGACCCATTCCTTCTAAATGAAAGGGAATATGCCAGAATGACAGCAAGCAGAAGTTCTCCTGCAACAGGTTTTTTTTTCCCATCCCTTATTTTAATTTTGAGTCATTTCTACATATATTTTTTTTAATTTCCAAAATCTTATCATACTTTAATAAGCTTTCTACGAAAGGTCATTTTCTTTTGGCTTCAGGATTAATTAACGAGCATTTATTAATATGCCAAAAATTATATATAAAGGATATGATAAAAGGTGGCCGGCCAATGTTGATGTCCCCTCTTGTGCTCCTCTTATGAAGGTATCCACCTTGGTCGCCTTGCCTCGCTACCACCATAGGCCATTTGCCGCCGTCGGACTGCCGTCTTGGTAGGCACCCATTCACGCCGACAAACCTTCAATTTACTTTCATTACATTTTATCAACCAAATAAAAAAAATACAAAGTCGAATTTATAAATTTCTCAACCAAACAACTATAAATCATCCTTTAATTAATTTTATATTATTCAAACGCAGTAACCAAACATCCCTTATTAATTAAAATCACTAATCCTACCATACAGGTTTGAGGTTTATTTTATAGGAAATTTACCTTTATGCTAATTGTTATTATTTATAATTTTAACACTTTGTATATATATTTTAATTGCCAGATCGGAGTATTATGCATGTCATACTTAAATTATTGAGAATTTTATAAAAATGAAAAGTATGAATGAAATTTTTATTATGAATTTTAATTACTAATTTGAGAAAATGAAGTAGTAGTGTGATTACTTTATAAATATATAAAAATTAAGTATTATGTTATTTATATATTTAACATCTAAATTTTTATATTTATATATACGATATTTTTTTATGTATTAAAAGTGTATTTTATTTTAAAAAATGATGATATTAAAAAATTAGATATTATTTATGCAATATTAAAGTTTAATTTTTTAGATATATAAATATATGAGAATGATGTGTTTGTCATTAAAAATTAGATTTGCGGTCATAATTAATAAAAAAATAAGTGTATCTTAAATCATCAAATATTTGTGGTCATTTTATTAATTATATGTTAATTTGTTATTAAAAATTAGATTAGTATTACTATTCCTGAAGAGAATGCGTGATACTATCTTAATTATATCAATTAATCTCTTATCATTAACAGGAAGCTCATTGGCGCTCGATATTTCAACAAGGGCTACTTAGCCGCCGCCGGCCGACCAAACTCAACTTTGAACAGCCCCCGCGACTTGGATGGGCACGGCACTCACACTCTCTCCACCGCCGGTGGAAGCTTTGTGCCCAACGCAAGCGTCCTCGGCTTCGGCAACGGCACGGCCAAGGGTGGCTCTCCTCGTGCCCGCGTCGCCGCCTACAAGGTCTGTTGGCCTCCGGTTAACGGAGTCCAGTGCTTCGACGCCGACATTCTTGCCGGCTTCGAAGCCGCCATTAAGGATGGCGTCGACATCCTCTCCGTCTCCCTTGGCGGTGACCCCGCCAAGTATTTCGAAGACGGGATCGCCATTGGTGCTTTTCATGCCATCCAGAATGGGATCGCCGTCATCACATCGGCCGGGAACTCTGGGCCGGAGGCAGGATCTGTATCCAACCTCGCGCCATGGATGATCACCGTTGGAGCGAGCACCATGGATAGGAGTTCCCGTCGTATGTTGTCTACGGCCATAACCAGCGACTCAAGGTCTGAATTTTTGAATGTGTATCATAATCTGCTTGGTTTTGGTTCATTCTCCATATGTTGAATCATCTTAAGATAAATTCAACTGCTTTGAAACATCTTGATTAAAACACAATTAAAAATAATGGTTTTATGAATTCTTAGAAGATTTTGTGGTGTTTTTCAGGGCAGAGCCTTTCAAGCGACTCCTTGCCGAAGAACAAAATGTACCCTTGATTCGCTCTATTGATGCTGGAAAAGCCAATACTTCCAGCGATAATGCGTAAGTTTAAGAATCGGGATTGCAGTAATATATATCTGAATTTTATTTTCAAAATGCTTATCGATCACATGTGATTTGGGTTATAAGACCAATAGTAATTGCTATCTATCAAGAATTCACCGAAAAAAAAAACTTTTTGATCGATTATTAAATGCTTAGAATTTTAAACTTTTGGTCGATTATTAATAATACTTTTGATTTGTTTAATATATAATTTTTTTCTTTTGCAGGAACTTGTGCCAGATTGGAAGTTTGGACAATATGAAGGTGAAGGGAAAAATTGTGGTGTGTATTAGAGGAATTATTGCGAGGGCGGAAAAGGGAGAAGCGGTTAGCCGGCGCTGCTATGATTTTAGTCAATGATATCTCCAGCGGAGATGAGACCATCGCCGACGCCCACGTTCTTCCGGCCACCCATATCACCTACTCCGATGGCCTAGAGCTTCTTTCCTACATAAAATCTACCAAGTAAATATTATTTCCCCACATCAATTCTACCGAGTCGATATTACTTAGTTTCTATACTTAATGTATGTTTTTTTAACTCAGTGTAGATAATAAAGTTGAAATACAGCTCGTAATAGTTTAAAGGCTAATATTAGATAACTAGAACTTTTATTAATAATAATTTTAGAAGTGTATATAATAAGCATAATGGAGCTTTCTAGATGCCTTATAATATTATATAGAGATCGCTTGATATCACTGATGTTTATTATAATATTCAAAATATTTAAGAATTATTTGAGTATTTTTAAAAATAATATGATTTATTTTGAAATTAAAAAATAAAAATACTTTAAAATACATCAAATTAATATATATTTTTAAAATAATATAAAAATATTAAAAAAATATAAAATAAAACTGATCATAAACTTCTATAATCTTTGCATTATCATGCATTAATTTTACATCATCTTAAATTTCATGAAGGTTGAATCTTTAACACTTTCCTTCACTTCTAACTTTGTAGATGATGATGATAATACATTCTTGTTCTTTTCATGTGATATATTTAGGAATAAAGTTATGCTCTTCAAATAAATTTCCCTAACAATTGAAATTTGAATCAGTGTCCTATGTTGTACTTCTTTCCTTTAATATATGATATGTAAGCATACGCTTAAACATTGTGATTGCTGTTTATATACATAGGTCGCCAAGGCTTCCATTACCCGTCCCATTACTGATCTTGGCACAAAGCCAGCGCCTTTCATGGCTGCATTTTCATCTCAGGGCCCCTAACACCATCAATCCTGAAATCCTGAAGGTTAGCACGCGCTTAATTACACGTTCAAAATACATGCGGGACTTTTTTTTATTGCCTTTATTTCATCTAAATATGATTTTCTGCTTCTCTTTCAGCCTGATATAACTGCTCCAGGAGTGAATGTTATAGCTGCCTACAGTGAAGCAAGCTCTCCCACAAATCTCGACTTCGACAAACGTCGACTCCCCTTCAACGCAGAATCTGGTACATCTATGTCTTGCCCTCACGTTGCTGGCATCGTTGGCCTTCTCAAAGCCGCTCACCCCAACTGGAGCCCTTCTGCTATCAAATCAGCTATCATGACTACTGGTGAGAGCTTCAATTTACCACCATTTTTTCTCCTCTAAAAACATCCTTCAAGCCCAAACTGGACTACTAACAAATCATAATTAACCACTTTTCTCTCATGTGCTATAAGCGAATTCTACTTATCTTTGTGATACGCTAAATGACTTGTGTGCTCATGGTGTTAATAAATGAGCAGCAAGAGTACGAGATAACACGTTCGAGCCGATTAAGAACGCATCTTTTGCCAAAGCCAACCCCTTTAACTATGGGTCGGGCCATGTTCGTCCCAACCGAGCCATGGATCCGGGTCTTGTATATGACCTCACTGTCACCGACTACTTGAACTTCCTCTGCGCTCTTGGCTACAACTCAACTCAACTCTCCACCTTCAAGAAATACAACTGCCCGTCGAAAGCTCCGGCACTGGTTGATCTTAACTATCCTTCGATCACCATTCCCGACCTCGAAGATTCGATCACCGTCACCCGCAAATTGAAGAATGTGGGCACGCCAGGAACCTACGTGGCGCACGTGCGAAGCCCAGTTGGGATAACGGTAACGGTGAAACCGACGAGGCTCACATTTCGAACTTTTCAACTTGGCGACGGTGGGTGACTTTGTAGCAGAAGATTATGTTTTGGCTTACCTGAGTGGTCTGATTATAATAAACATTATGTTAGAAGTCCAATAACTATAAAATCTAAGGTTTTAACCGCTAATCTGCTGTTAAGTCCAGTGTTTTAATTTTTTTTAAATCTTTTCTGAAAGTGAAAGTGGGAAGAAGCAGCGTTGATTTTATGAACCATGGAAGAAAGGGAAGGTTCACATTTTATGATCAGCAAGAGAAATAAATTGTTTTGTAATTTAGTTTATCTGTTTATTTAAACAGCTAGATGTATTGAAACTTCTCCTTTTCATTACTCCGTGAACTCTGCGTTTTTTATTTTCCAATAAATAGTACAAAAACATCATGAACTTATAAATCACTGAAAATATGTGAAATCCTAGAAGCTAGTTTGCTAACTATTATGTGCATTATGGTGAACTGGAGTCCAAGTGTAATACATTCGATTGAAGATAACTGAGAAAGAGAATCAAATAATTTAAGATTGTTATTGTATAAGGTTTTGTATTACATGCATACTACTAAGATGAACATAATGTACTTATTAGGAATAAAGTGATTGAGCAGCTGAAACATTTGTGTTACGTGGAATATTTACGCATCAAACGACGTGATGGGTTTTGATTGGGACATTATCATCAACTATGTTGTTGTATTTATTTGTTTTTTTTATTGAAATTACCTAATTATATATTGAAAGTTCTCCATAAGAATCTAGCAACTAGGCTATTAAAAGTTGATTTCAAGCTGATTCAGACTGGCTCAAGATCGGCATGTTTCGATTGGCTTAGCTCAAATTACTCGACGTACTGTTTGATTTCAGGCTAGCTCAAACTATACTTTTCATTTTCTTTTGGTTCAAAATTAAACAGAGTTGGCTCATTTTGAGACAACTCAAAAATAATAAAATGATTATTAAAAAAATTTAAAATTTTGAATTGAGTAAATAAAATAAAAAAAATTATTTTCAAAGAGATAATGTTCATACTTATGAATATATTATATTTGTTTTAAACGACTAAAAATTACAACTCAATACACTTAATTTCAAAAATAATTTTCTTATATAAGTTTAAATATTTTTTAATAATAAATAAATTAGATTCTATCTCAATCTTCTTCAATTTATGACCGCGAAAAGAAAGTTTGATCAAAACTCTTGGCTCGCTCCATATGTTCGATTAGATCTTGATCCAATCTATATTTTGATTTATTTTTTTAGAGATCTTCGATTTTTGAGCAAAACTAACAATCTTACTAGCAACATCTCTCTCTCTCTCTCTCTCTCTTTATATATATATATATATATATATATATATTCATTAATAATCAAAAGAAATATAAAGAACAAAGCCAACAAGGGAGAGCTCAAAAAAATAAGGACCAATCCTTCAAAAGCAAATAGCTCAAACAGAGCTATACAAAAGGATATATAAACCTAGAAACCTAAAAAAAAGAGGGCATTACTCGAGCTCTTTGAATGCGGCTAGGTTTTCTTCGGGTAAGGTTTATCTTCTTGCTCTTTGTATTGGGCATTACTCGAGCTCTTTGAATGCAGCTAGGTTTTCTTCGGGTAAGGTTTCTCTTCTCTCTCTCTCTCTCTCTCTCTCTCTCTCTCTCACCTATCTCCTCTCCCTTTTTCTCCCTCCCCTGCTATGGCTTTCCATATTGCCAACCCATGTTCAACTCCTCTTTCCTCCCTTTAGTTTCCCATGCCTCTTCTTGGGTCTACCTTCTCTCACCAAATAGAACTTGTAACTAGGAGATCCTTCTAGCTCAAAATGAAAAGAGCCAAGCTCTCTCCCTCTCTTTTATTCCACTCTTGAAGTCTCTTTACTAGGAAGAACTTTCATAGAAAGTGTGGCACCTCTCTTGGTTCACACTATTGGGAAACGCCTTACTATGGATCTCTCCCATCAAGAAGAAGTGAAAATTTAAAGGTACTTTAGAATTACTCTTGAAGGGGACTTCTTCCTCTTCAAATTCACATGTTAAGATTACAACCTAGTTGGGACAACGGGCCCGCTTTCTCTCAACCTGTCCATTTGTCTTCCAAAATGGGCTTGGAATTTCAGCCTTCAATAAACAAATCTCCAAGCTTCCTCTATGGATAAAGCTTCCAATTTCCCACTCCGTTGCTGTTGCTCGAATGAACAGGGATTCTCCAAGGTGGCTAATCGAATTGGCATTCCCTTAGCGGTGGACAACTGCTTCAAAAGTTAATTACATTTGCATTATTGTGTGCAAATCAATCTCTCCCTTCGGACTCTATTCTCAATTTAAATGGTATGAAGTTCAATGGGATATAGTTTATGATTGGAAGTTGTTGGTCTATTCCAAATGCAAAACTTTCTTGCATGATGATAAATCTTGTCCCTTAAATCCTGCTCCATGTGTTATAAATCGAGGCCAAAAGCCATCCTCCATCTAGGGAATCAAGTGACTAATACTGAACCTTTGCTTCCTCTCCTCGAGCCTTCCTTTCCTTATTATTGAGGAACCTAACTTAAGTTTCCAATGAGGAATTAATCCCCTTTATTAATGATCTCAATCATCCTCCAATCCTTTCACCATCACCCGAGGATCTCTCTGAGTTGGATTCGAAAAATCTAATTATTATGGAGCAATTTGATTCTACTTATAACGAACTGGATAGCTCCCTTAGTGTTACCACTGCTGTCACTCCCGCTCAAATGCATGGAAGGCTATGGAAAAATTCCCAAAACTTATGGGAAAACTCCTCAAGAAGGGATAACTCTAAGTCCTCCTCAAACCCTACCCCCACAGCCCACAAAGGCAACAAAAAGAAGGGCAAGAAGCCCTCTTCCTCCTCCTCCCAATGAATATTCCTACTTTGGGATGCTGGAACGTCTACGTCTCTCGACTGAGGGCTGAAAACTCGACTATTTGAGGAACATTAAGGATTTTCGCATGGACCTCTTCTACTCTTGGAGACAAAGCTTATTCTCCTCCATGATCCATCTTTCTTACATAATTTCACTATTCCCTCAATCTAGTATCTCAAATTTTGACTGCTATGGGGCCATATCTGGATAAAATGGTGTGATTGGCTCAGATCATATAGTAAAGGCCTCTCACTCATTCATGGAGCTGTCAATCAGGAAACCACCCTTCTTCATGACTTGTTTATGCTGAAAATGAAAAGTCTAGGTTATCCCTTTGAAATTCTCTAAGAGGAATTGCTTGCTCTATGATTGATCCTTGGATCTTAATGGGAGACTTCAATTGCACCTTATCCAAGAAAGAAAAGTGGGTAATCGAATCTCCTTAAATAATTAGAATTTAAGGTATTAATGATCACAACTTAAAACTCCACTTATGGGCTTTTCTTCACTTGGTCCAATCAACAATCTCAATCTCATATGCTTAAAACTAGATAGAGTTCTTTGTAATACCAATTGGCTCGATCTATTCCCTTACACCTTCTACAAAGTTCCTCCTCCCTTTCACGATCATTCCCCTCTTGTAACCTTCTTACATCCCCAAAACCCTCACCGATTCTTGTTTTGTAATTATTGGTCTTCTTCCTCGATTTCAAAATTGCTAAGGATGCTTGGTTTGGTTATGTGCATCTTTATGTTTTCTCTAGAAAACACTATCAAGTTAAAAAGGCTCTCAAAGATAGAAATGGGACTCAATTCCTCTAAAGCAACAAATTGACTTGATAAAGAAAGATCAAGAGGAGATTATGAAAAAGCTTGACAATGATCCTGAAAATCCTTTGTTAATTTTTTATGCAAAGGATATCAAATCTAGATATGTGGATCCGTTCAAAAGGAGAGTCTATGGGTTAAGCAATGTTAAGGCTCATTGGCTCACCCATTTGAATGATGATTTCAAATTTCTTTATCAAAGAAAGGAAAAGTGTCAACCTCATTAGAGAGCTCTAAACAAAAAATAGTGATTAAAGACTCTCTATGGTAGGAGATTTGTACTACTCTTCCCTTTTTAATTGCTTTAACTCTATCTCCCTTCCTCTCCAGGATCTCCCTTTGGGTGAATGCCTTTCCTCTGGGCTAGCCACCGGACATAAATGATCAATAAATTCTTACTGCTCTTCACGGTATAAATGAGAACAAATCTCCAGGTCTTACGGCTTTAACTCCAAATTCTTCACTACCACTTGGGATATTATTGGGAAACAATTTCTAAAAGTAGCTCATTACCTCTTCAAGACTCAAAAGTTACCCAACTGCTTTAAACATACCCTTCTCACCTTAGTACCTAAGGTAAAGCATTCAAACTCAATTTTGATTACCCTATCTCCCTATGCAATACATTCTATAAGGTGATAGTTAAGGTGTTAGGTAGAATCAAAAGACCCTTCCTAATCTTGTTAATTTAAACCTTTATTATGGGAAGAGATATAGCGATAATTTATCTATGGCTCATGAGATCTATAATGAATTTTCTACCTCCAAGAATCGGGAATGTTTCTTGCTAAATTTGATCTTAGGAAGGCTTTGATTTGATTAATTGAAAATCATACATAGACTTCGCTAAAGGATTCATCTTCATTTCATCAAATGGGTGGAGGTGTGTATCCTTGATATTCCCTTTTGACATTATCCTTAATGGTGAAATTAAAGGCCTCTTCTCCTCTACAAAAGGGTTGAGGCGTATCCTCTTTCTCCTTTCCTCTTCACTATAGCTATTGACACCTTCTCTTGTCTTATTGAGAAAGAAGTGAATCTTCTCGATACAACTGCTTCTCCTCGGAAGTCGTAAATAATTCACATTTACTCTTTGTTGATGATCTTCTAGCCATGGGGAAAGCAAACAGTTCAACCTTGGAGTCTCTAAAGCTTAATCTTAAGACTTTAGTGAATTATCTTGGTTTGGTGGTCAATAATAATAAATCGCTTATTTATTTCTAAAGACATAAGGAAGGTGGATGATCTTGTTAATATCCTTAATATTAGATAGGGTTCCTTCCCTATCAAGTACTTAGGCTTACCTTTGATGGTCGAACCAATCAAGTTGGTGCATTTCAGTCCACTCTTTGACAAACTTCAGGCATGGCTTGTTGGTTGGAAATGCAAATTCCTCTCCCTTGGGGGAAGATTTCAATTGATTAGATCCTCTATGAACAACTATCTATCCTACTAGTTTCGATCTATTGCCATCCCTAAGGGCATTATCAAGCATACATGCTCCTTCACTGCCAACTTTTTCTACAATAGTGGGGAAGGTAAGAAATTACATACTATCTCTTGGGCTCATACCACACTCCCTAGGGGGGGCACTGGTCTTCTATCCGCCTCCTCCCTCAATTCTATGTAAAGTAAAAACTATATGGAAACTTTTCAGATGTGAATCTCTCTTTGCAAAATGGTGTAAAAAAATATATGGCTTGGTTTGTCATTCTACATAGCTTTTAAGATGTCTTTTCCTTGTTGTGTGGTTGACTTCTTCTTCTTAGTCGCTCATCGTTGGAGGAGAATTCCCACTTATTATAAAGTCGACATATAATTTTTTTTAAGGATCCAAGCATATAGTCCTCACTCTCTTATTACCCCGTATTAATGCTTATTTGATATACATCTATGTGGTTCAAAAAATAATGCCACTTGCATTTCCATCCGTTTTACATCTCTTAATTTTTTGTATGCACTATCGATATAGATATCCATATTTGCTCTAGTAGACCATCGCATGAGAAAATACTTATCCGGAATGCGCACAACATCTTTCTGACTAAGAACTCTAATACAGTGGGCACAAAGTAATCCCATCATTTCAAATTATTTCCAAGTACGAGTTACATCTAGAGTAGTCCCATTGAAATGAAAAATCCATGTTTTGGATGCTTTTTTATTCTCTAAGTTTCTCACCAAATACTCGCCATCTAACATCGATAGCCTCCAACTCAATGCAAAAAATTCTTCCTCAAACATAGTATAAAGCTTTCTTGTATAAAACATAGAAATTTTATTTTAGAATTGACCGGTCTTAACAACATGAACAATTCTGTTTACACTTGAAGTCTTCATCATGTTCATGTCTCCATAACCTTCTCCAACCCAAGAAACAATCTATGAGCAACTTTGTTGATTTAGAGATTCTCGTGTATACATTGTGGACTCACTACGTTGAGTTGACAAGATGCCCATATAGAATGAATCTTTCTGAATGGACCACTTGGATCTAGTCTTATAAAGCTCGACACCCAAGCATGATCATGCAAATTGCCTTCTTCTAGCATGCACCTTCCTCAAACTCTTCCTCTAGTCACACTTGTTCATGCATGTTTAGAATATACCTTATACTCTCTTATTACTATTAAAGCAATGAACCTTTGAAGGAGCTTTCTAAATATGCAGCACAACCTATGATGAGTATAATGAATACAATTTTGAGTTTTGTCATATGATCTTGATCGAATATTGTTATAGGATGTCGCCACTCATCAATCAAAAATGTCCGGAATAAATGAGAATGACTCAATTGTCTCTTGATGAAAGGCTACTCCAAATAAGATATTTTGCCGATGATTCACTCCAACAAGAGGGGCAGAAATAAGATTATATTTATTGAGTTGATAGCTTGTATCAAAAATTATCACATCCCCAAAATAATCATATTCTATCCTAGACATGTCATTGCTCCAAAAAAACTTACCAAGCAATCTCACTCATCAACTTGTACATCCCATGCAAACTTCCCGTCTGCTGCTTGCCTTTCCTTGAACAGTTGTATTAATGCATTACTGTCATAATTGGAAATCCTCGATCTTCTCTCTTTTTGAATGAAATTGAAAGCATCTCTTTTTGTGAATCCAATATTCTCTACGCCAACTTCCTCAGATTAGAATGCATCGTTGCTCTAATTCTCCTCTGTCATTGTCTTCAATACGGACGCCTTCTCATCGCTAATGCATCTATGTGATTTGAGAAGATGTAGGTCAGCAGGCTTTGCCAATGAATGATTATGACTTTTTATATATTTTTAACCATCCAGTTCCCCTTCAAATCAATAGAGAATCAAATCATGGTGGACAACAATCATTATCGCTCGGAATTGTGTTAAGACATTTAGACTAACAAATTTCTTCGACTGGTTTTGCATAAAAAATCTTTTGATTTCAATTTCTTGAGTTTGGCCAATAACTAGTATGGTCCTTCCAATTGAAGCTTTGATGTATATAGTCATATAGTGCATACGCCCATTTCATTCTCAACAGTGGTGGAGTTTCCCCAAATTTGGGTGATTAGACATCACGACTTCATCATCGCACTGCTTATTGACTGCATTTATTTGCCCATATAACTCCACAAATATGTGACATGTAAAATAGCTTCACAAATGAATATATTTTCTCCAAACAGGCCAAAGAAAAATAATGAGCTAAATCTTGAGAGTACAGAGAGTATAGATGAAAAAAATCCTCCAAAAATTATCCAAACAGCCTCCAAATTGTTTCCAATGGAATGTAATGATCATAATCTCAATGCCAAAAAAGTGAAAAATATTAGAAAATCATCATACTCTCAAGAGAGTAATGAGCAAAATAAAAAAAAAATCCAATCAACCTCCAAATTATTCCTAATGGATTGTAATGAACATATTTCCTCCAAACAGAAAAAAAAGAGAAAAATATTAGCAAATGCTTTGTACTCTCAGAGAGAGAGAGTAAACACCCCAAAACTCACCAATCAACCTCCAAATTGTTCTAATAAAATATATTCCATCTAAACAGAGAAAGTGGAAAAAATGAGAATCCTAGACTCTCATGAGATTATAGAGAGTAGAGTAGAGTAGAGAATACAGAGTATAGAGTATGCATAACTCCCAAAAAATAAGCAATCATCCTCCAAATTATTCCTAATGGATTTATAATGAACATATTTTCTAAACAAAATAAAGAAAGTGAAAAAATATTACCAAAATACTCTGTAATCTTAGAGAGTATAAAGAGTATATAGAGTAGAGCAGATAAGATAGAGAGTACAGAGAAAATGCAAATAATATTAAAAGCCAACCAAACCACAAATTATTTCTAATTGATTGTAATGAATATATTTCCAAAGCCAAAGAAAGTGAAAAAATAAAAAATACTCACTCAGAGTACAGAGAGTACATATAGTACATATACATAAATCTCAAAAACTATCCAAACAAATTACTTCTAAATGGAATGTAACAAACATAATCAACAAGCAGAAACTAGAAAAATGACAATCATCAGTACTCTAGAGAGAAATATGTAAACTAAAAATCAACCAATCCCATGGATTGTAATGGACATATTTCAGCCAAAGAAAGTAAAAAAATATTAGAAATGCTCACTCTCATGATATATAAAGAGTAATACATGAAAATCCCATAAAATTAACCAAACATCCACAAAATTACTTAATGGAATATAATGACCATATTCTATCCATAGCAAAATAAATTGAAAATTATGAGAAAATATTATGTACTCATGAGAGAGAGATGCAAAAATCCCCCAAAAACCATCCAAAGTGCCTCCAAAATTCTTCCAATGAAATGTAATGAACATAATCTCAACAACCAGGCCAAAAAATTAGAAAAATGGTTAAAATCATTTATACTCTCAAGAGAGTACAAAGAGTACAAAAAAACTCTAAAAATCAAGCGACCCAAATTGTTCTAATGGATTGTAGCATATTTCTAAACAAAGCCAAAGAAACTGGAAAAAATGAATACTCAGACTCATGAGTACAAGAGTACAAAGAGTAGAGTAGTAAAGATGCAAAATCCCCAAAATCATCCAAATAGCCTCCAAATTGCTTCCAATGAATGTAATGAACATAATCTCAACAATAACCAAAAAACTAGAAAATGGCCAAATAATATATATGTACCCTCAAGAGAGTATGCAAAATAACACTAAAAATCAAACAAATAGCCTCCAAATTATTCTAATGGATTGTAATGAACATATTTCCTCCAAACAAGCTAAAGAAAGTGAAAAATATTAGTACTGCTATACATGAGAGTACAAGATAGAGAGTAGATGAAATCTATAAAATTAACTAAATTGCCACAAAATAACTTCTAATGGAATGTAATGACCATATTCTATCCATACAGGCAAAATAAACTAGAAAAATATGAGAAATATTATACTCTCATGAGAGTATAGAGTATGCAAAAAATCTCCCAAAAATCATCCAAACAGCCTCCAAATTGCTTCCAATGGAATGTAATGAACATAATCTCAACAACCAGGCCAAATAAAGTGAGAAAAAATGTGCAAAATGCTCTATACTCTCATGAGAGTATACAGATGCAAAACTCTCCTAAAAACTAACCAAACAGCCTCCAAATTACTTCTAATGGAATATAATGAACATATTCTCTCAGACACAACTCATGAAAAATAATATGAAATTGGTCGACTCTCATGAGATTACCCATGCAAACGCTTCCTAAAATAAGCAAAGTCCTCTTGCAAAGAACTCCAAACAGGTAGAAATATACATTAAATAAAAGAATTTCAAGAAATATCACTAACAAATAGAAAAATTATAATTATTGCTGAGAAAATTACCGATGAATTTTTATTTAATACATCCTCCTAAATTGGTTATTTTCTCAAGGTCATAACTTCCATATTCGTTCTCCATCTTCATGGTTCTTTTATAAAAATGAAATGAGATTTTCTATTTCTCTCTGAGCTCAATTTGCAAGAAAAATACACCTAAATATATATATATATATATATATATATATATATATATATATATATTTCTTTCAATTCCTCATTCCAACGATGCTTCTTCTCCCATTGTTTGAATGATACGATGGTCGCTGTAGTAAGAAATGGCATTAGTCCATTTACGTCTCCCAATTACATCATCGTTAAATAAATGGGAAAAGAAATCACACGAGTTCTAAGGATTGGAGTCCGCATAAAGCTACGTGGACTCGTAATATTTTCTTGTAAATATCACACCTTCGAAAAGAGAAACTTTGGTTAGAAAGGAAGAAGAAGAATGACAACAATAGCTTCATGCATCCAAGGGAGAGATCACAAGGTTCTTAGCACGGTTTGCCCGAAAACTCATCCACATCCACAAAGCAAGAAACAAAAAACAAAATAAGAATACTTCAAATGATCCTTCACCTCCAAGCCCAAAAAACAAAGTCGACAAAATGAATCTCCAAAATTGAACTCAATAAGCACATTAACCGACATGATCCAACCACAACATCTTGATTAGCCAAATTCCTCTAATTTTCCAAGAAAGTGGAGACTTGAAGGGGCCAAGATGATTTGAATTTCCAATGTCTAGGTTTGAAGGCTATCCGTTGTTTAATCTTAAGGCATAAAGTAGTGAATGAGGCATCTTTATATTAGAATAATCTGGAATTCTTTCACACCAAATAGTGTATGCTAAAACCGCAATAATCAGAAGGTACAACCTCTTCACAGCCTTATGCTCAAGAAGGGAGGCAGTAGCAAGTACTTGATGAAGAGTTTGATGCAATAGAAAAAACTCCCATTTGGCAATATATTTCTAATAAGCTTAAGAGAAAAAGAGAAACCAAAGAAAAGGTGTGAATGGGATTCCATCTCACTATGAATCGACACTCAACAGAGGACAAGGCAGTATGAAAAGCACATTAGAAAGTTTGAGCCCATCGATAAATGTCATTCAACAAAATAACATAGTTAATCACAAATTCTTTAAACCATAAATCTTTAGACCAATCCATGAAGGGTAAGAGTCAAATATAGCTTTCTCAATCCTTTTGTTAGAAATGCCACTCTCCCATTCCAAAGATAGAGCCTGTGAGAGATGGGGACTTGGAGGATAGAATGAAAGTAACGCGAATTCCTCCCTTCAAGCACATTGGGAGACCAAGAATGTAGTCTAATGATAGTACTAAGAGGGGAATTCCAAGGAAGATCAAAAGAGAAAAGCACCCCACCAATTTCAAAAGAGATTTTCCACGACAGGATCAAAGGAAAGGGAGCAAGAGGTACCATTCCAACCAATAGGAAATCATCCCTCTAAATCAATAGTGAGTTGAAGCTCCCTCCACGTGGCGAGAGAGAAATCTCCACCCAAATAGGCCCATACTTGTTCCCATACTAGGTAGCAAACAAGGAGGATTGCTTGAGAATCTTCCAAAGTACTTTAGTTTTGCATGTCATATTAAGAGTGTTAACTGATTTGAGACCTATCCCGCCTTTATCTCTGGGCAATGTAGTTTTAAACCAGGAGATGATATGTAATTTTTTAACTGCATCACCATTGTAAAAGAATTTAGCAGTAATAGCAGAGATCTTCTTAAGAATGCACTTAGGGAAAGTCACTGCCCTCAGCTAGAAAGAAAGATAGTTGTTAATTCTAACAAGTTGCATTCTGCATAAAGCCACTTAGATTTCCACAAGGAAGAAAGTTTATCAAAGGGGAGTAAAGTGAATTGATTTAAGAGCTCCCGCTTCTAAAGGGAGCCCAAGATATTTGAAGGAATTCACTTCTCTCAAAATTCAAAATATGGCAACAAAGATTCTAAGGAGGACTTAGAGAAATAATAGACTTATTATAATTAACATCCAAGCTAAGTAAGGAGAGAGTGTTCAAGGAATTCTTCAGGAAGGAGGTAAAGCTAACTTCCCAAAAAACTAGATATCATATAAGAGGAGATGAGAGATGAACAATTACTTGAAGTTAATGGCTTAAAAGCATCTTCCAAAACCCTATTTTCTAGGAGATAAGAGAATGAATCCATAATTATGGTGAATAGAAAGGGAGAAAGGACACCCTTGTCTCAAACCATTAGAAGATTTAAAATAACCCAAATTTTTTCATTCAAAATAATAAAAAAAGGGAAGATCAAATGCAAGTACCCATTTGAAAAGATCTTGAGGAACCCTTTCGATAAAGCGAGAATAAGAGCTTTTCAATTCACACAATCAAAAGTTTTTTTTTCTTAGGAAAGTATTGCATAACCTCTTGTTCTTAAAATCAACACATATATCATGTGCCAAAGCTATATTATCTACAATATCATGGTGCTTTATAAACAGTTGTGGTGGACAATACTTGGGAGGACATTTTCTATTTGCTAGAACTTTAGCAATGACTTTATAGAATGTCTTGCACAAAGAGATAGTCTGTAATCCATAGAATTTGCATGCTTGAATTTAAGAATTAAAGTGATGATACTATGCTTGAAGAAATCGAAAGTTGTTGAGTTTTGAAGAAATGGTGTGAAGCAAGTAAAAATTGCTTACCTATAATATCACAGCTCTAAATAAAGAACTTAGAAGTAAAGCCATTGGGACGGAGATTTATCCCATTAATATCGTGAAGAGCGTAATAATCTCTTGATCCCAAAAAGCACCAAGTCCAAGATTGGGAAGTAGAAATGGTATACCGGAATTTCAAATTTGGTCAAGAATGGGGCATGGCATATTGAAAAGGTTAGAGTAATAAGTGCATATTTCATCCGCAATCAATGGTCAAGAACTCTCAAGAAAGATCTTTTATAAGATTTGAGTTTCTCCTCTCCTTTATGGAATGATAAAGGTACTTCAAGTCGTCATCCACATAAGTAAGCCAAAAATTCTTTGCTCGCTGTTTAACCCAAAGACTCTCCTTCTTTGCAATATCTGAGTATCGAGCATTAATATCCTGTATATTGAGAAGAAGATTAGTATTCAATGGATCTCTATCAAAGAGACTCATGCAATGCTCCTAATCTCTTTTCAGACTTTGCAATTGTTGAACAAGGGGGGAAGACTCCCATCCAAACTCTGAGTCTCTTTCTCATGCTTAAGTTTTTGAGGAGGACAAAGGAAGGGTCCCCTAATACATATAAGACCAAGCCTTTGACAATATCGAGAAAATTAGGGTAAAGCACCCAATAGTTTTGGAACATAAATCTATGATGCCTCGGGCCTAATCTTTAAGAGTAATAATCATGGAGAATGATCCAAGGAGAGAGGTGATGTTACTTTGTAGTAAGAGGGGTAAGATCCACCAAATCAAATTGTAGAGTACTCTACCAATCTTGGACTTAATGGGATTATCAACCCTTAGATTTGACCAAGTGAAGAATAACCCTATCTTGGGAAGGTCAATTAACCCCATTTCATTCACATAGTCCTTAAAATCGAAACATTTGGAGGGATTTTCTACCTTCCTTTCATGGGAATAAAGAACACAATCACCTCAAAGAGAGTCCATAGAGATAGAGATAAGTAATAGAATTCCAGAGAGCCTTGCATGGCATCATTGTGAGCATAAAGCCAAGTGACATAAAACTTCTGAAAAAAGGGAGAGAAAATAGACCCATGGATAAGTTGAGATGTAGTAATGATAGGAGTGAAAGAGAGATGTCTGAATTCCATTTCAGCCAAATGCAGCCCCTAGGGCCATGGTAAAAGTTGTTCCAACTATGCTCAGAAGGAAAAAAGAAAGAGCTTCTTGTTTTGAGGAGAGTCTAGTAAAGAGTCACTATTTAATTTTGTTTCCAAAAGACAAAACATATCTAGGTGAAAATCCTTGATTATTCTGAGACAATCACTGATTGGCCAATAATCCCCTCACATTCCAACAACCAAGCTTGGGGAGTTTCATTCGGAAAGCAATTAATGATTTTACTCCTTCTTAGCCTCATGGGAAAAGAAAGAGAGGTTAGAAGGGGACTTATTTGCATTCTTGTCCAAAGTGTTCTTCCCTGGGGTTTTGGGAATTGAGTCCTACTTACTTGTATTAGCTTTAGAGGGGAAGCTATTGTGAGCCGATGTCTAGGTGGGATTGGTATTGGAAGCTGGGGGATCTTCACCTCGTGGAGGGCTCGATTCTTCCCGTCAATGCATGAAGAAGAGTGGAAGTCGGTTTAAGTGATTGAGGGGGATGGGGCTTTGAGGAGGAGGGATGCTTTCCAAGGGTGATTCTTCATTAACGGGAGAAGGGGAGGCCTGAGCTTCAATAGGAGAGGAGGAGGGTGGGATAACATTCACAGCAGAAATCCCAAAATCTAACATAGTTTGAGGCTGCCTATGACGAATCAGAGGGCGCCTACTTCTACTTTGCCCTCTTGCTAATGGTCGAACATAAAGGTTGAGAGGGCACTAAGCATTTGAGTGAGAGAAGGTGGAACATTTCCCACAGGCTTGTGGCTTCCAATAATAGAGAATGACTTGTTCAAATTTTATCCCATTAACATTTATAGCAATTGAGTCTAGGAGGGAGAAGAGGGCTCACTTGCACATATCTGCAAAGGTAAGCCATGATTTCGATGTCGTGAGGTTGTCCACAGTGAGTGGAATGCCAACTTTGCTAGCCATCTTAGAAAGAACTTCCTCATTCCAGCAACGCAATGGAAATGTACCCTCCCTTTTTTGTAACAGTGCTACACTGATCCTATCCATTTCCTTAAAACATCAGGGGAGGGTACATTTAAATAAATATTAAACATCTCACACTTCAATCATAATATAAAATAATAGAAAACACTTTCTTTACACAAATATGTTAATTCCAGTCCTTTTATTAGCCTGATCAAATTATTCTTCTCTACATGTAAAATCACTTAAAAGCTTTAAAAGGTAGTCTTAGGTCATTTTCCTTGGCAATTTAATGGAGAATTGCATGATGTAGATTCTAACACGATTAGTCAATGTGATTTTGAAGATTGGCCATAACTATTTTTTATTATTTTGTTAGTTGACAATGTATCAACTATTATACATGCATTAGTTAAGTAAGTTTATCCAGCTTTGCCAAAAGAAAATAAACAATTTGTTGGCTTGATGTTTGAATCTCAACAAAGACAATGCCATCATGTACAACATCAATAGTTGAGGTAGTAAAAAAATTTTTTTTTTGAGTTAGGGCTCAAAATGATGATGATGATTTTCTATGCTTGAACTTCATTGGAAAAAAATACTACTATATGTAGACTCGGATATGAAAATGAGAAGATCAAGTACATTCTTCAAGGATCGAGCCACATGAGTCTAAAGTCACTTGGCCAACCAAGCCTAGCTCAAAGCATCTTCATCCGCCCAAAGTGTACAACTTAGAGAGCACTCACTCATTGAAAACACTACTTAGTTATAGGAACAAGATAGAAGAGACCCATCTATTCAAAGAAAGTAACTTTATCTACGTTAGTGAGACCTTTCAAGAACCGCTAAGGCAACACTACACCTACGGTGATTGTGATTATTATGTTCATATATGAGTTACATCATGTATTTATTTATTTTTTAAGGGACATTTTTTTAGTTGCTAAAAGCATATAAATATAAGTTCAAAGGGCCATTTTTACACAAAGTATGCACACTCAAGGCTTTTTGGTGTGAAGAGTAAGATCATTCAATTTTCTTTCTCTATCTCTTGTCTCTTCATTTTTTTTCTCTATCTTTAATTATGAGCCTATGGCCTTGCTAAGATCTAGATCTTACAAGTAGGATTTGAATATCAACATAGATAGATTTAAACCCAACACTACATTTCACTAAACTCTTTGCATTGTATCAAAATAATATAAAATAATGCTAATATAAAAAAAAATGTTAAAATACACATCAAAATGAAGCGATATTAAATAAAAAAATTTGATGAAGTAAAGTTGATAAAGACTGTAAATTAATCAAAATAAAATAAAATTACGATATGCTCCAATGAACTAAAAATCATCAAATTCTATCAAGCAATACTCCAAAATTGACATAATCAAATAAGTTAACAATTAAACTTAATAATCTTCTAAATCCTTTTCTTTATTCATTTATGTCAAAACATGTACCACAAATGATTCGGACTAAAACCCTTAAAAAAAAAAAACAGCAATGATTTGAACATCTATTAAAATACTATCAAATTGCATTCTTCACCATTGTTTATCTTCTTCTTCTTCTTCTTCTTACTTTTCCCAAAATGAAAGCTTTTTATGAAGTTCTAAAATCATTAACAAGAATACGGAGCAATTTTATTAGGATTTAGAATAATGACTTGATAGACATCTCATCTCATATAAAGAACAAATTACAAACCAATTTTGTAAGCCTTGCGCAGTGAGTTGCTCCCAAAATGAAAGTTTCTTAATATATGGAGTTAGCATGCGAAGATCATTACCCATTTAATAAATTAATGAATTATTGTTGCAATATATACCTCATATTTTCATTTTTTTTCCTTATTAATTGAATTGTATTACTATTTTTACTTATAGAAAATAATATATAAGGTATTAGATATGTAAAAGTGAATACATATTTTCATGCATAGGTAAGATGTTAGATATGTTAATACCAAATTAAATTTATAAATAAAGAAGAATTATGTGATATGTTTGTAAAATCTTCATAAATTATATTAATAATATAATAATTTCTAAACAGGAGATTAAAAAAAGGAGACGGTAGCTTCTGAAAAATTGTCATATATGGATGCATGCTTATGACCGAAAGTGAAGTAGGAGCTCTTGGAGGCTATTTTGCTATGTTTGGATTTGGATTATGCAATTTTATTTTGATGATAAATGCATATGATAATAACTTTTTTTATGAAGTTATGTATTTGTATTTGAATCATCAAATCTAGAAGAATTTGTACATTATTTGCTAAATATTTTGATATGTTTATGTTTAAAATTAATCATATTGTATTTTAAATGTAATATGCATGATCATTGAATTAATAAATTTTGATATGCCTAACACCTACATTTTGACATTTACATATACAACACTAAAATCTTTAATATCATATCAAATATACCATTAGTATTACCTTCTTAAAAGTGCACACATATTTTCATGCATATATAAAGTATTTGAAATATAAATATCAAACTTTGGATTTTAGATATGTAAATACATATAAATTATGTCGTATGTATAAAAATCATCCTAATTCATTTTATATCATATGAAAGATTAGAGAGCTAAAATAAGCAATCATACCTTCATTGATCCCATGAGTCTATATGATATAAATAATTTTGATGATAATTAGTATACTAATAAATTGGTCTATTGACTATCTAAGTATTATGCATAATTATAGGATAAGCTATTTGGACTTACATAATGCATATGAAGACCACTATTTAATATAAAAAAAATATTTTAATCTTCATATATCTAAAGATAAATGAATAAGGAATCTAAGCAAGCTAGTAAGTAAGAAAATAATAAATATGTGAAGTAAAAAAAATTTCAAAAAATTAATTTCTTATACTATATTATATAATATATTAAAAAAAATTTATGACATATTCTTTTATAGCATCCTAAGAATACTTTGAGGAATAAATATCTTAATTCTTAAAATTAAGATGATAGATATATTAAATAATTAAATTTCAAAAAATTATATAATTTGTAAACTTTTTTCATTAGGTTTAACAAATCTCTATAAAGTATTAACACTTTCGATAAAGAGACAAAAATTTTGGACTATGAATTCTATTTATTAAGGAACAATGACAATGTTTTTATAGGTCTCCACAAAGTCCTTTAAATACCTCAACAAAAATTTTGGGAACTCAAAAACATATATATACAAATATATAATAAAATGAAATCAATCCATCTAAGGCTAGTTTTTTTTTTACTATAAATAGATTTATTCTTCTAATTTGTTATATTTGAAATGATAACATATCTATTACTACAATTAAAAATAAATTCAAATCTTATGTAAATTAAAGTGAAGATAACAAATTCTAACTACTAAAACCTAATTATGTCTATTAAGAGAAAAGAAACCTTACCATTGCAAAATTATTGAACCACCATAGATAATTTGGAAAGAAGTAAATCTTGCTAGCAATTGCAAATTAATTTTGATAGCTACTTCTATGATATCACATCTTCACGCAACTAAAATTCATGTGTTCATTCCATATATTTTTTCTTTTTTGCTTTAATGTTGCATTTAATTAAGTCATTTTTGAAAAAAAAAAACTTAAAGGTGATATCTCGTGCTCATTACTATAGTGAAGGGCACATGAAGAAATAATTATAAGGGTTTTTTTTTTTTTTTTGCTTTCTTAGATAAAAGGAGAGTTATTAAGTACTAAATGAATATTAGGTTACTTATTATACATAAATGTATAAATAAACTTATTTAGTCTTTTATATTAAATGTGTGTAAGATTAAAATTACAATCATAAAATATCCAATTTTAACCCTCTTAGGTTATGTGTAAAACCATCAATCTTTGTTCTCTAAGCACTTACTAGATAACTTATAAAACAATTCAACATTGGGTGGCAATCAAGGAGAGTCAAAAATCCATTGAATGAAAACACTTTTTAACTATAATATTATAAACTCAATGTGTTAAATAGAATATTACTAATTTGATAATTATTAATTAGACTGGTAATAATAATCATGTTGTTCTAAGAGTTTTTATTTATCTATTGATGCTTAAGGCTTAGAATCTTCATCTCAAATTAGAGGTTGCATGTACCTTTTTTTTATTTTGAGTCATTTAATGCTTATTTACTTTGATGCCTCTACTTTAGCTCTTTTGAGAATTATTAGAATGGCTCATATGTTATAAAATGACTTTTATTGGGACATGCTTATCCTTGTTATTTTTAATATTGCCCAATCAAGATGTCATCTTGAGTTATCAAGGACAAATTCTCTTAGCTTTCTTATATGATCAAATCTTCAAGCAAAATTTTGAGAGGCTATAATGCTCTATATCATGGATGTGATCATTTTTGGAAGACAATAACTAAATTGATTATAGACTTGAGGTTTTATGTACATTGATGGTAGTTATTAGAAGCACTTCATATCTTAAATCACATAAATATTCTAAGAGTGACACTAAAAAATTATAATTTTAATAATGCATAACCAAGAGAGTGACATCTCTCACGTCATGGAGCCATGATGCAACTTCTCAATCAACTTATCATGTTGTTTATTATTTTGAGACCTAACTTTCTTATATCAAGGGTATCCTTGATTCTCACACATAAAACTAGGGATATGCAACTTGTAGAAGAAATTTAAGGTTATATGTTGTACTTCTTTGTATTGATATTACTAGTAGTGAGTTTTGGCTCACATTTAATAGATCCAAGGAATTCTTTTATAACTTTTATGAGCTAATAAGCTACATTATAATATATTCTTTGAAATCTTAGAAGTTGGTAATAATCCTTAAGATGTAAAATCACCACAATGATGCTTCATTGAATATTTTGAAGAGAAGATGGCAATTAATATACCACTAAAAGTTATTAAAAAGATTATGGACTCAAAGTGAGTGACATGGTTAGTCAAGTCCATTCGTCCTTATAAGAGTCAAATACTAGAATTTTGAATCATATAGTAGGCTAAGCCTTCATAATTTTTATCAAAATACTATCATTGTACTACATCTGGAAAAAAATTTATCAATAAGGGAGAAGTGTCTTCAAAATTATTTTCTATGAAAAGATACAATATTTTGTTAGAGAGAGCTATAATAATTACTTTATGAATATAGTAGTAATAGTGGATGAAAAAAAAGACTAAACCACATTCTTATAGTTGAGGCCATGGTCGTGGTATAAGGGGTTACTTATAAAATAATAAAAAGTTCATTAATGAGCTCAATATAGCAAAAGAGCTTGGTTGATAGGTGTTTAATGAGAGAGAACTATTAGATGAGTTTTGAGTTAAAGACACATGAATGAGTTTTCTTGGTGAGAATACCTAGTTGACTTTAACAGTACTCCAAATAAGTAGTCATTTCTTTTAGGGTGGTGAATATCCTTGATGGGTAAAATGCTTCATATGTCTTCTTAAACAAGTGTATGAGTTTTAGCTTTGAAAGAGTAAAGGGTTTAAGCAACATGAAGTAGTTTAAGCCCAATGGCTTGTTAAACTTAATTTAAAGTCACAAGATGTCTTAAGCAATCTAACTAAGATAAATATTTTGAAGAAAAAAGGTAAATGATAAACTAAAATAGATTTAAGTTAGTATACAAATTTTATTTAAAATTAAATTAGTGCAAATGATACATATCATTCAAATAAAAAAATTAAAATAAAAAAATGCAAACTAATGAGTATTATAGTTTAATTTATATTTATTGCATGCTTGAATATTTATGTGAGTTGAATAGAATAATGTCTTAGCATTGTATAAAGATTCAACACATATATAGAAAAAAAAATTTAATAAAAGGAATAAGAGTTTTTGTATGAAAAGTCTAGAAAGAAGTAATCATATGGCTTGACCTAATTTAAATGATTTTTACTAGTGTATATAATCAATTACAAATGATGCCCTCTCTCATAGATGGGAAAAATATTGATACAATATTGTAAACATAAACAATGAATGATGTTTTTTCTGATGAAAGTTGAAAACTTTGAGCAATTGGAGCTGTCTTTAAGAGAATTTTTGTTATTAGATCAATCATTCTTCTTGGCAAAGAGAAGACTAGAGACCAATAAATCTAGTTAAAATATTAGTTTTGAAGTATGAATGATGGCACATCAATATTATTGATAGTAGCCAAATTAGTGGGTGTAGATGTTGTGCATCAATTTTATAAGTGATGTACATTAATAACATGCATCATTTTATTGTTGATGGCGATAGTAAGATGGTCAAATGACATCCAATAGTAAATGTTAGATAAGAGGTGGCAATATGAAACACCAACAATGATCCGTCGACGATCATGTGATGATTATTCAACTATGTCTATTGGACAATGACACTCAGTGATGACACTTTAATAATGATGACATGTAATAGTAAGGTTTTAAATGGTGCTCGATATAAGAGGTTAAGCATCAATGATCTAATTGTGGGAGTTGGGTAGAGCTCTAAACTTTTTTTTAAGCCCTAAAGCTCTCTTTATTCTCCCATTCTACATCCCTCTTTACAAAGAACGGGGGTTGACATTCATAGATATTTAGAGTGACATTTTTTATAAATATAGCTAAAATTCAAAACTCTTACTTAGATGGTTCAAAGTGATCCCTTTAAAATTAAGGTATTTTTTAAGGATTTAAGTATCTTAATGATATAAGAATTAATAAATCATAAGCTCAATGGATTTGCCTCATCAAAATGCTTGACTTGATTATAAGTATATAAATTTTGCAGATCATTTGATTTTGTAAAATATGAATAACTCATAATATAATTAATTCATGTCTAATCCATCATATGCTTGGATAGACATGATGACAAAAGCTCTACAATGAATATGGGTTACTATAAATATTTAAAATAAAGAATTTGGCCACTCAACCACAAATGACATTCCATAGGTGATCTTAAGCCCCTTCACATCATAATAATTGTGTTTAGCCTTTGACTATATTTAACATCCAACTCATTATGTGATAAGGGAGTTCTTTCACGCCAATTTTCTATTAAATATTTTCATAGGAAGGGTGATATGATTCTTTACGTAATTATAGCAGAGGATGATTAATTTCAATTAGCTTGAGTGAGCTTGAGTGATTAAATCTTTCCGATTGAATTCGATCGCTCCAATTGAGTTGGGTGTGAGTGAGTCAAACGGTGAGAAATCCTTTCCAATTCAACCCTGAGTTAATGAAGGAAACGTCGGAGCTTTTGGATCCGCCTTCTAGCGTTGGATGGGCTCCTTGGATCGTTCTTCTTTGCTTCTTGCTTGCGATGGTCTTAGCCGCCTTGGATCTTTGTTTTGATCACGTGGTTTCCTTTCCTGAGAGTGGAAACATGTACCTATCGTTTGATCGGTCTTCATCAAGGATCGTCGGATGGTTGGAGTGGAAAACAAAATGTGGATCTGCCGATGATTGGATCATCGTAACCTAATTCATTTCTTTGTTTTCCTTCGCCTTCTGTTCGCTAGGGTTTGAGGGAAACCGGAGAAGGAGAAGATTAGGGGAGATGAGATTCTTAGGAGAAGATCTATCCGGAAGATCCACCGTAGAATGTCCCGAGGATGCCTGGAACACAGAGAGACTTTGGAGGAGTTCCTGAGGTTTTCACCTGTTGGGTTTTCCGGTTTCCACCACGTGAGAGGCCAGAGGGAGAAAGACTTGAGAAAGAGGGAGAAGACTTGAGAAAGGAGTCTTGAGATAATTTCTTCAACCCTTTCATTCCTCTCTCGATCTCTATTTATAGTTCGTGTGAATCGATTTCTGCTATTTTGCTGCTTAGTTAGTTAGACTTCTTGATCTTCATGCTATTAATCTTCTTTTGGATCTTGTCGTTAGATTTCTTGATCTCATGCTTATTAATCTTCTTATCTGTTTAGCTTGTTATATTTTATACTTCTTGATTCTTCTTGTAATCACCACATCACGTCTTTGTAATATTTTCTTTTATGTAGTCCGGAAATCCTCGTAAAAGCTAATTATTTTATTTATTTACCTATTGATTTATTCTCTGCTTATTCGGATCTTCTTGGTTAGTTGTTGATGAAGTCTTTTAGCCAATGTGGCCTTTTCTCGATTCTTTGGTCTCTTGATGGCTTGGGGATATGTGTTCATATCATTACTCCTTCAGACGACCTTGTCCTCAAGGTCAAATTGGATAAATTTCTTTTATTTCTTCTTAAATCCAAGAGGTATCTGCTTCGATAGCCTTCCCTGTATTAATACTTCTTTGATTTGTTGATCTCCTCGAGTATAATTCTATGATCCAACATTTTGATTGGTCTAATAATCATTTGTCCTTCTCAATTGATTTGATAAGTGTCTTTGGATGTATAGTATCTTCTTTGTAAGGTTTTACCGATATATGAAAAACATTGTATCCGTCGTTGGAGGTAGTTCCACTTAGCTTCCTATTTTCTGTAGCACTTTAAAAGGTCCATAATACCTTCTTTGTAATTTAGTGTATTCGTGTCACAAATTTGTCTGTAAGGTTGTATTTTGACCAATACCAAATCATTGACTTGTAATTGAATGTCCGCCTATGCTTATCACCATCATTTCTCTTGGGCTTGTTGTAAATTTATTTT
The DNA here is from genome assembly GCA_021442155.1 of Cymbidium sinense. NCBI lineage: Eukaryota > Viridiplantae > Streptophyta > Magnoliopsida > Asparagales > Orchidaceae > Cymbidium > Cymbidium sinense. Next base: position 45,737,172 of record CM038219.1, read on the forward strand.
CGTGATGTATGATTTGGTCTCTTTGTAATGAGTCTACTGGACTAGTACTTGTAGTGCCCTCATATGGAATTAATGTAGGAGGAATTCTACCATAAACCTTGGAAAGGAGTCATTTTGGTTGAAGTATTGATGGATGTGTTATAGAAAACTCGCCAAGGAATAAATTGTAACCAAGTCTTGTATCGCCCATAACAAAACTCCTTAGAATGCTCTAATATTCGTCACCCCGCCATCATCCGTGGATGATCGGGCTTTAATGTATAATTGAGTTTGAATATTTCTTAAATTACTCATGAATATAGGGTCTCTATCGAATTATTCCTTTGGGTATCCCATGCAATTTGACAATGTCTCAAACAAAAATATATGGGCTATGTAGTCAGAAAAAGCTTGGTAAGGTGAGAATGTGCATACTTTGACAACTGCCTACCACCACTAGTATAGCTTTATGAGACTTTGGTAGACTGTAATAAAATCCATTGATACTTCTTCCCAAATGTTGGTATAGTGAGGTTGTAGTAACCGCAGCCTTTGAGTATCATATTTCATTTGTTGACATATAGGCAAGTTGCTATGAAATGTTGTATATCTTTTTTATTTTTTTCCAATAGAATTGTTGAGTAATTCTAGCCCATGTTTTATGAACTCCCATATGCCTCCGGTTGTAGAATGTAATTCATAGATTTAGATCCACTGCATATGACAATCCTCGCTTTATAGTATATTAGTCCTCTGATATTTATGTTTTGGAAATAATTCTGCCTGCTATTTGTTCGCGACTTTTGTAGTTCAAGATAGTTTCTTCTTTAATTTCGCATAAGACCATTGAATTGCCGAGTATATCCGAGAAGTTTAATGACATTAAGGAGTCGATTGATCCTTAATCGTTTGCCTTCTCGTGTTAAAAATTTTTCCGATGGCATCTGCTTTGTTTGTAATGCCCGGTTTATATTCATATAATCATACCTAAGTTTGACCAAAATCTTTGTTGTGGGTTTGAATTGTTTGTCGATTAATTCTCTTATGCTTTGTTGATCATCGATGGTAAACTTATTTCCTAGTAAGTATTGTCTCCACCTGCAAGCTATAGCATATAATTCTCTTGCATATGTTGATGTTTTTTGTAAAGGTGAAAGTTTCTAAAGTAAGCAATTGGATGTTTTTTTGTGAGAACCGCGCTGTCACGATGCATCTGTTTCAATGATAAATGGTTGAGCAAAGTTTGGATATGCTAATACCGGTAATGTTGTCACTTGCTTTAATTTGGTAAAAGTGATCCCCTAATCAATTGTTTAACATATGTTGGGGAAGCAATTTTGCATAATTCTTGACAAATTTTCTCGTAATAACTGTTAAACCCAAAATCCTCTTAATTCTTTGAAAGTAATGTACGCTTGAATCTTTTTGGGATCCACTTGTATGCCTCAATAAGATGTGACCTAAGTAGTCAATTTTCTCTTGTACAAATGAACATTTTGAGGGTTTAATAAACATTGAATCGTTTGAGTTGTTTCTGACTTCTTGGAGATGATATGGATGTAGTTCTAATGTCTTCTGTAGATGAGAATATCATCAAAAAATACTAAAACAAACTTTCTTAGAATGGTTTAAGGACGTATTCATTAAAGCTTGAAATGTTGAAGGTGCATTTGTGAGTCCAAAAGGCATAAATGTAAACTCATAGTGTCCTTCATGAGTTCTAAAGGCTGTTTTATAAATGTCTTCCTTTGCCATTCTTATCCGGGTGATATCGACCTTAGATCCGTTTATCATTCCATATAACTCATCCATGAGTTCTTCGTGAGTTGGAATAGGAATCTGCATAGTAACTTTATTGAGGGCTCTATAATCTACAGAACCTAGTGTACCATCTTTCTTTTGATTAATAAAGTGGGAAGAGAAAGGACCGATACTTTCTTTAATTATACCACTTTCCAAAGATTTCTTTAATTAATCTTTCAATTTCAGAAAATGTGGATACTGTAATTTTTCACTCACACGAGTTCCATGTGATGGATTTGATGGTCTATATTTTGCTTGGGGTAAGCCTTTTGGGTCTTGAAATAACTCCCGGTGTGTACACATTGTACCGGGCAATGTATTGAATTCTACTATAGAGGGACTGCTTTCCTCTATTTGACTCATTTGAAAGCATGATAATATTTCTTCTCGCAACTTAGTGAAGATGAAGGGAGATTACGCCGCCAGATTTCCTGTAATTGTACTAATCATTAATGTAGAATTTCATTGTTAGCTTCTTGTAATCAAATGTACATTCACCCAACCGTTTCTAACCATTGAACCCCAAAACTATATCGCCTCCTTGCATGGGATAGCAACTGTAATAAAAGTATTGCCTTGTAGTTGAATAGGAGATTAGAACATATGCAGCATTTTAAAGTTTCCCATTGCCTACCAATACTTGAAATACGATCTCGAGTGATTTTAAAATCAATAAATTTTGCTAATTTTGATTGAATGAAATTGTGAGATCCACACAATCAAAACTTGTACCTTTTATTTCCAATTAAACCTTGTAATCTCAAGGTTCTAAGCTGACACTAAAATGCATTGAGGTGATTTGTGGAATTCTTAGATTTTGTATTTCCATCATTTTCTGCGTAATCGGTCTTGGTCCTCATTGATTCCGTTAGAGTAAACATTTTGATTTGCAAATATGACCTCGTGATACTTCTCATCACAATTAAAACATAGTCCCTTCTTCCTTCTTTCATCCGAGTTGGGGTCACGTATGGGAATGTTTTGTTTATTGGGTATTCCATTGCTTTGATTAATTCGGCATTAGTGGGGTGTTAAAGGTGGTTGATAGTTACGGTTTTGTTTACTCTGGGCTTGGTATGTTCTCATATATCTTGGTATTATATCTTGCAAGCCTATCCTCCATCAATTTAGCTAACTGAAAGCTTGTCAGAAAGAGCTAGTCAATGCTTTAACTTCCCTTTTATGTCTTGCCTTAAACCAGATTCAAAGCAACTCTGTAAGAATTGTGTGGAATTCGATATTTGGTTTGCTAATTCCTCAAATTCGTTATAAAATTCGACTTGTTTTCTGTTGTAATTTTGCAAGTTCACCCTTAAATCTCTATACAAGGGCCAAATCTCAATAACTTGCTCTTTAAATTGTGTCCAAGAGTGTAATTGATTAAGATGCATCCATTGGTACCAACTTAATCGTCCATGTAAAAGATGCTATTAAGAATTTTGGTCTGAGAGGCTATAATATTGAAAGAATCGCCTTTAAACCAACCTCTAGGATTCCATCATTGAATCTGGCATGTCTACTTTCACTAGCCTATTTGAGGTTGTTGTCTAGGAGGAAAAGAGATTTGAGTGAGGTTGGGTACATACCGTGATTGTTGTTGTTCGCATTATTTTCCAATTTTTCTTCAATTCGAGAGTCTTCCGATACCATTGAGTATCATAATGGATGATTTGTTCATCGCTTTGTTTTGTCTACACACATTCCTCAATAGTTTTCTGTGTCTTGCCTTGCCATTGTTTGAGTTGTGGGATTCAGAGCACAAATGATATGATTCTTTTTTCCGTAATTACTGAGAGGATGATTAATCAGAAATGAAATGAGCTGAGTGATTAAATCTGGATTGAATTGCCTCATCGCTCCAATTGAGTCTTGGGTGAGTCGAGTCAACGGAGTGAAATCCTTTCCAATTGAGTCAACCAAAGTTAATAAGGAAGCGGAGCTTTAGATCCGCTGGATCTAGCCTTTTCTTCTGGCCGCTGGATGGGCTCCCTTGATGTCTTTGCTTGCCGCCCCGATGGTCTTCGTTCTCGCCTTGGATCTTTGTTTTGATCAGTGGTTTCCTTTCCTTCTCAGGTGAGTGGAAAACATTACCGACGGTTTGATCGGTTTTCGATCAAGGATCGCGGATGGTTGGAGTGGAAAACAGTGTCGATCGACAAGGATTGACACTGGATTGGATCGTAACCCTAATTCATTTCTTTGTTTTCCGCCTTCTCGGCTCGCTAGGGTTTCGAGGGAAGGAAGATGGAGAAGGGGAGATGAGATTCTTACCGGAGAAGATCTATCCGGTGAAGATCCACCGTAGGAATGTCCTGAGGATGCCGGAACCAGCTTGAGAGAGACTTTGGAGGAGTTCCGGGAGGATGCCGTGGTTTTTCCTGCTTTCCACCGTGAGATGCCTGAGGGAGAGAAAGACGAGAAAGAGGGAGAAGACTTGAGAAAGGAGAACAGGAGTCTGAGATAATTTCTTCAACCCTTTCATTCCTCTCTCTATCTCTATTTATAGTTTTCTACGCCTCAGAATCACAGCCGTTCCGTGTTAGATTCTTGATCTTCATGCTATTAATCTTCTATTTTGGATCTGCTAGATTTCTTGATCTCATGCTTATTAATCTTCATTATCGTTGGGTTAATTGTTATATTTTATACTTCTTGATTCTTCTTGTAATACTCTTGATGTCATTTTGTGATATTTTCTTTTATGTAGTCCGGAAATCCTCGTAAAAGCTAATTATTTTTTTTATTTATTTACCTATTGATTTATTCTCTCGTTATTCTGATCTTCTTACTATGAAGTCTTTAGCCAATGGCCTTTTCGATTCTTTGGTCTGATGGCTTGGGATATGTGTTCATATCAAAGGGCCTCTCCTTCTTCTATAAAGCCTTGTAAACCCTTGTTCTTTTGGAAAAAGGAAACTAATATTATTACCAAATTCAACAATTTTGTAGCCAACTCTTGCCATTGATGTTTTTTTTGTTGCTATTTGGATAAACAAAGATTATACACAATATTAACATATTATGGATAGATAATTTATTTTAGCCTACCATATCCAATTTATATCAACAATGCTTACTTATTTTGATTTTTTGAACCTTGATATGGGATCAAGATAAGAATAGGTTAAGTCTAAAGTGTATCTTGTTGGATTTGAGTCTATTGAAATTTGACAAGACTAAAATATAATAATCAAAAATCAAATCAATTATGAAAATCTAAAATCCATAACCCAAAGAATTGACTAACATAACTGACTAATTTATTTAGACATACATGTTAGGTCAATTTTTTTAAATTGGTTAGTCAAATTTAAATCAATCTCGATCTCACAAGTCAAATTCAAGTTTACAGGTCAATTCAAACTCTATTTGGAATATTAAATTAGTCAGATTTTTAGACTCAAATTTGATCAAAAGCTTATTAGCCAACTACAATTCAGATTTTTTTAGTCAAGTTTATATGCGTCGTCAAATCAATTATTAACAACACTTCATATGATTAACATAAAATTTATAAGTAATTTAGATAAGTCATTTTCTTATACATTTGAGAATTGATTGATAGATTAAGAGCTACATTCAATGAAAAGTTGATATTTTTCTTATAAAATTCCATGAGAAGATTCTCTTCTGATAAAATCACGTATCACCATTTTAAGAAATAGTAATATAGAAGAATTCATCCTTTCTTTGCTGTTTAAAAAAAACAACGATTAATTAGCTAATTCAAATTGCTACTTGTTCAAATTCAGTCAATCATTTATCTTTTAGATTGATCCCACATATAAATAATGATAAAACTGAATATTAAATTTGCCCGACGATATTTGCAATTCACTGTTATATTAAAAAAAATCATATACCGAAATAAATAATCATACTATTTCAAAAATAAATAAATAAATAAATAATCATGAACTATTGTTTGGTTCAACAGATTCCCACCCACGAATGAATGGGCAGAACGAAGCAGGGATATCTTGGTCAATTTCTTGGTCCATTTCGAGTGTCTGGTATACCTCTTCCTCACATGACCGCTTCCTCACATGACCGTAGCCGTAACCGATACCAATTAAGTCAATTTCAAATTAAAATTTAAAGACGAATTTTCGGACGTCTAAAAATGAAATATCATAGATAATATCGGCTTAAAATATAAATTATTTGTTTATTAATACAAATAATTTTAATTTTATTTGCAAAACCTTCTTCAAAATCACTCCCCCATGATTATCTGCGTCAATATCCTGCGCTGGCGTAATTGATTCAACTTCCCATTTAGAGCCTTTATCTCTATAAACAGAGGAGAAAAGGCCACTCTCCGTTTCAACCGAAGAGAGAGAGAGAGAGAGAGAGAGAGGAATAAAGATGAAGATCCAGAAAACAATGAGTTTTCTACCATTTCTTGTCATCACAGTCTTCTATTTTCTTCAATGCCCGGCTTTTGCTGCTCAAAAGGTTCGCATTTATGGCAGTTTTCAACTTTTCCATTAAAAAAGATCTCATCTTTTTCAAAGATTTTACGTTGAATCTGTGATTCGCCTCTTTTCTGTTCTTCTTCTTGTTACAGTCTTACGTCGTTTACCTTGGGGCCCAGTCCTCTCGCCGAAGTCACTGAATCTTGCTCAAGCAGAAACATTATGATATAATGCTCTTAATTTCATTTTGTAATTAAATGAATGTTTGGTCTAACACAGCAAAGCCCCCTCGAGGAAGAAAATCCTATGGAGATCTCAAGTGAGGAATTTCTTTCGTTCCACATTCCCCTGTCTCTGTTCATTTATTCTTTTTTTATTTCATTGGGATTAATATCATATTTTCAATTTAATTTATGCAGAGATTCCAGGGGTCGTTTCTGTTTTTGAAAACAGAGGACACAAGCTTCACACAACTCGTTCATGGCAGTTCCTCGGCCTTGAGCGAAACGGCAGAGTACCGAAGCAATCTCTGTGGAGAAAAGCTCGATTTGGAGAAGATGTGATTATCGCTAATCTTGACACTGGTACGAAATGAATCATCTTTAGCAATCGTGCTTTCATCTCTCTACTTGTTTAGAGTTTTAATTTTATCAAGTCCGCTCTTTTTAGTTCATAAATTATATTAAAAGAAACAGAGAGAAAAAGGGATACTATTTTACAGGTTCTACGCGTCGAGATCTATGACTAATACAGAATGAGACACGATGATATTCTAATTTTTTTTTTGCAATGGGTATTCATCATCTCAACTACTTACATGCCATTATGACTAATCCCGAGTTAACATTCATCATTCACGTGGCGCACTTACTTTAAGATAACTTCGCCTCAAGAGGATTCAACCTGTCAGTTCTGCCACGCCGTCACCAACCGAGAAGAGCCAATGGTATGATAATCTTATGAATTCGTATTCCCAAACTTTAATTTTTACTTAAATAACACCTATTAATTACATCAAAAAAAATCCACCTTTTTACTTTTTTCAGTGAAATGCACTTTTGAGCATAGGGAAAGTCCAGTTTGAAATATTCAAGTCAAAATATGTAAATGCAGAAGAATTAGGTGGTATGTATGTAAATTTCCCTTTTTTTTTTTGCAGGCCAGTTTGAAAGTTTGGACAATATGAAGGTGAACGGAAAAATTGTGATGTGTATTAGAGGAGGAATTATTGCGAGGACGGAAAAGGGAGAAGCGGTTAAGTTATGGCGGCTGCTATGATTTTAGTCAATGATATCTCCACCGGAGAGAGACCATCGCCGACGCCCACGTTCTTCCGGCCACATATCACCCACTCCGATGGCCTAGAGCTTCTTTCCTACATAAAATCTACCAAGTAAATATTATTTCCCACATCAATTCTACCGAGTTGATATTACTTAGTTTCTATACTTAATGTATGTTTTTTAACTCAGTGTAGATAATAAAGTTAAAATACAGCTCGTAATAGTTTTAGAGAAATTTACATACCCCAATTTTATGCATTTATATATTTCACATAAACTACCACTTTCTACGCAGAAAAAGCATTTCACTTGGAAAAGAACAGGGTGATATTTTGATGTAATAAAAGATTGAAGTCTTATTTAAGTAAATATTCAAGTGTAAATAGGAAATGTAATATAAGAATCGTGATGTATGTAAATCAAGCTAGTATTAAAGCTAATATTAGATAATTAGAACTTTTATTAATAATAATTTTAGAAGTGTATAGCATAATGGAGCTTTCTAGATGCCTTATAATATTATATAGAGATCGCTTGATATCAATTATGTTTATTATAATATTCAAAATATTTAAGAATTATTTGAGTATTTTTAAAAATAATATGATTTGTTTTTGAAAGTTAAAAATAAAAATACATACATCAAATTAATATATATTTTTTAAATAATATAAAAATATTAAAAAATATAAAATAAAACTGATCATAAACTTCTATAATCTTTGCATTATCATGCATTAACTTTGTACATCACCTTAAATTTCATACAAGTTTTAGAATTATTCTACATCTAATTATATTTAACATTAAGTTTAATTTCAACATAAGAAAAAGTTTAATTTTGAACATTTTCTACTTATAAATAGTTTTTTTTTGTTTATTTAAATAATATTTATTATTAGTTTAGAAGGTTTTTTTTTTTTTGCAAATTAATTTTTTTCATGAAGGTTGAATCTTTAACACTTTCCTTCACTTCTAACTTTGTAGATGATGATGATAATACATTCTTGTTCTTTTCATGTGATATATTTAGGAATAAAGTTATGCTCTTCAAATAAATTTGCCCTAACAATTGAAATTTGAATCAGTGTGCGTCCTATGTTGTACTTCTTTCCTTTAATATATGATATGTAAGCATACGCTTAAACATTGTGATTGCTGTTTATATACATAGGTCGCCAAAGGCTTCCATTACCCGTCCCATTACTGATCTTGGCACAAAGCCAGCTCCTTTCATGGCTGCATTTTCATCTCAGGGCCCTAACACCATCAATCCTGAAATCCTGAAGGTTAGCACGCGCTTAATTACACGTTCAAAATACATGCGGGACTTTTTTTTATTGCCTTTATTTCATCTAAATATGATTTTCTGCTTCTCTTTCAGCCTGATATAACTGCTCCAGGAGTTAGTGTTATAGCTGCCTACAGTGAAGCAAGCTCTCCCACAAATCTCGACTTCGACAAACGTCGACTCCCTTCAACAAAGGCTCTGGTACATCTATGTCTTGCCCTCACGTTGCTGGCATCGTTGGCCTTCTCAAAGCCGCTCACCCCAACTGGAGCCCTTCTGCTATCAAATCAGCTATCATGACTACTGGTGAGAGCTTCAATTTACCACCATTTTTTCTCCTCTAAAAACATCCTTCAAGCCCATATTGGACTACTAACAAATCATAATTAACCACTTTTCTCTCATGTGCTATAAGCGCATTCTACTTATCTTTGTGATACGCTAAATGACTTGTGTGCTCATGGTGTTAATGAATGAGCAGCAAGAGTACGAGATAACACGTTCGAGCCGATCAAGAACGCATCTTTTGCCAAAGCCAACCCCTTTACCTATGGGTCGGGCCATGTTCGTCCCAACCGAGCCATGGATCCGGGTCTTGTATATGACCTCACTGTCACCGACTACTTGAACTTCCTCTGCGCTCTTGGCTACAACTCAACTCAAATCTCCACCTTCAAGAAATACAACTGCCTGTCGAAAGCTCCGGCACTGGTTGATCTTAACTATCCTTCGATCACCATTCCCGACCTCGAAGATTCGATCACCGTCACCCGCAAGTTGAAGAATGTGGGACGCCAGGAACCTACGTGGCGCACGTGCGAAGCCCAGTTGGGATAACGGTAACGGTGAAACCGACGAGGCTCACATTTAAGGAGATTGGCGAGGAGAAAGCTTTTCAACTTACCTTGGCGACGGTGGGTGACTTTGTAGCAGAAGATTATGTTTTTGGCTTACTCGAGTGGTCTGATTATAATAAACATTATGTTAGAAGTCCAATAACTATAAAATCTAAGGGGTTTTAACCGCTAATCTGCTGTTAAGTCCAGTGTTTTAATTTTTTTAAAAATCTTTTCTGAAAGTGAAAGTGGGAAGAAGCAGCGTGGGTTGATTTTATGAACCATGGAAGAAAGGGAAGGTTCATTGTGTTGAAATTGGTTTATGTGATCAGCAAGAGAAATAAATTGTTTTTGTAATTTAGTTTATCTGTTTTTTAAACAGCTAGATGTATTGAAACTTCTCCTTTTCATTACTCCGTGAACTCTGCGTTTTTTATTTTCCAATAAATAGTACAAAAACATCCTGAACTTATAAATCACAGAAAATATGTGAAATCCTAGAAGCTAGTTTGCTAACTATTATGTGCATTATGGTGAACTGGAGTCCAAGTGTAATACATCTGATTGAAGATAACTGAGAAAGAGAATCAAATAATTTAAGATTGTTATTGTATAAGGTTTTGTATTACATGCATACTACTAAGATGAACATAATGTACTTATTAGGAATAAAGTGATTGAGCAGCTGAAACATTTGTGTAACGTGGAATATTTACGCATCAAACGACGTGATGGGTTTTGATTGGGACATTATCATCAACTATGTTGTTGTATTTATTTGTTTTTTATTGAAATTAGTACCTAATTATATATTGAAAGTTCTCCATAAGAATACTAGCAACTAGGCTATTAACAAGTTGATTTCGATTGAGACCGCTCAAGATCGGCTCAATTACTCCGTATTTGATTTCAGGCTAGCTCAAACTATACTTTTTCATTTTCTTTTGGTTCAAAATTAAACAGAATAGGCTCATTTTGATAGAGACAACTCAAAATTAATAAAAATGATTATTAAAAAAATTTAAAATTTTGAATTGAATAAATAAAATAAAAAAAATGATTTTCAAAGAAATAATGGTCATACTTATGAATATAATATATTTGTTTTAAAAGACTAAAAATTACAACTCAATACACTTAATTTCAAAAATTTTCTTATATAAGTTTAAATATTTTTTAATAATAAATAAATTAGATTCTATCTCAATCTCGTTCTGTTCAATTTATGATCTGCTCGAAAAGAAAGTTTGATCAAAACTCTTGGCTCATAGCTCGCCTCCATATATTCGATTAGATCTCGATCCAATCTATATTTTGATTTATTTTTTTAGCGATCTTCGATTTTTGAGCAAAACTAATAATCTTATTAGCAACACACTCTCTCTCTCTCTCTCTCTCTCTCTCTCTCTCTCTCTCTCTCTATATATATATATATATATATATATATATATATATTCATTAATAATCAAAAGAAATATAAAGAACAAAGCCAACAAGGGAGAGGCTCAAAAAAATAAAGGACCAATCCTTCAAAAAGCAAATAGCTCAAACAGAGCTGTACAGAAAGGATATATAAACCTAGAAAACCTAAAAAAGAAAAGAGTATCAGCACTGAGCTCTTGAATGCTTAAGGTTTTCTTCTTAGGTTTATCTTCTTGCTCTCAGGCATTACTGAGCTCTTTGAATGCGGCTAGGGTTTTCTTCTGTAAGGTTTCTTCTTTCTCTCTCTCTCTCTCTCTCTCTCTCTCGCTAGAGGTCACCCTATCTCCTCCCTTTTCTCCTCCCGGTTTTTCCTCCTAGGCTATATGGCTTTCCATATTGCCAACC